>JARYGA010052530.1:0-46998 GCA_030545235.1 Helianthus tuberosus | reverse complement strand
GAAATATTAAAGATATTGAAGTTTAAAACCACAGGGGCCTAGTGTGACAACTGAGCAAACTTTTAAATTCCCTCCATCCCCTTCTTCTTCTTCTTCTTCTTCTTCTTCTTCTTCTTCTTCTTCTTCTTCGTTTGACCTGCAACATCTCCGGCCAAACCCAAAAAATTCCGGCAAACCCTCCATCCCTTCTTTTTCTTCGTCTGACCTTCCGATTGGCCAACAAAATGCCCCAACCGCGTGATTTAAAACACGCCAAAACCAAAAAATCGATCAAACACGCCCAAACACGCCATGGGGACGGTCGAGGGGCGATTTCCGGCGTGATTGGGGCGAAATTTTTGAAAAAAACACGCCCGTTACGGTTGGTCTAAGATAAAACGCTAAGCAATTTAAGTATTAACTCACACTAAGATAATACGCTAAGCATTTTTCAAAATATTATATTCAAAAATTGATAAAATCCTTCAAATATCCAAAACAAGAAGTTATAGTTGGCAAACGCTATGACTAAGTGACATATAAAAACGAACAATAAATAAAACAAGGATTAAATTTAAGCTAAAAATGTTTTTTTATCCAAATATGAATTATAAGGTTAACTAAGAGTCTCAATTTGATGAAACAAAATCTATTGATTTTCGTTAGTTTGTTTAAACTCATTAACTCATTCATTATGAGATTGCTTGTTTTTATTTTAATCAAAACAATTTATGATCCCTCTAATTTATCAAAGTTGAATATCACAAATTAACATTTACAAAAATGATAAGATATCACTTATTTTTCAAAATTGCCTGTATAGACAAAAGTAATAGGCGGGAATAGATCTTCACTCCTATAGGTGGTGGTGGGCGGGCACCCACCGAACCAGTGAATGTCATGTTAATATATATATATATATATAGAGAGAGGGTAGGGCTATATAGAAAACCCTATCTATATAAAAAAACCCAACCTCCCGACATTTTTTTTTTGAAAAAAATAACACATGTAATATTCATGTTTTTAAGAGTTCATGCGAGAACCACCTCTTATTGCGAGAACCGCGAGAACCAATGTGAACACAACCAAAAATGCCTAAAAATAGCTAAAAATCACACAAACTTTTTTTTTTTATATTTTTTATATAAAAATCGCTACTTTTCGAAGCAAAAAAAATTAAATTTTTAAAAAAAAAAATTTTGCCACTAAAAGTTTTAAAAAAATTAAAATTTTTTTTTTTCAAAGCCAAAAAATATCGCTACAATGTAAAACGTAAAACGTAAAAAGTTTAAAAAGTTTTACGTAAAACGTAAAAAGTTTTACTTAAAATGTAAAACGTAAAACGTAAACTTTTTTAATGTAAAACGTAAACTTTTTAACGTAAAACGTAAACTTTTTTAACGTAAAACGTAAATTTTTTTACGTAAAACGTTCCGTAAAAAAAGTTCCGTAAAAAAACGCTCGTAAAAAAACGTTCGTAAAAAAACGCTCGTAAAAAAACGTTCCGTAAAAAAACGCTCGTAAAAAAACGGGGCGTAAAAAACGGCTCTTAAAAATGTTTTTAATCTCATCCATCCATTTTGAAAATCTCGGAATTTTTAAAATGTAAAAAACGGCGCGTAAAAAACGGACGAAAAAACGACGCGAAAAAACGGAGCGTAAAAACAGGTCGTAAAACGTTCCGTAAAAAAACGCTCGTAAAAAACGCGCGCCTCTTAAAAATCTTTTAATCCCATCCATCCATTTTGAAAATCTTAAAAAAAAAAAATCATAAAAATCTGATTTTAAAATATTGTTTAACAAAAAATTATGTTTTTTAATAAAAAGTAATTAATGAATAGGACAAAAAGGCAATTAAATATAATATACATAAAAAGACAAAAAAAGTAATTTTACTTAAATACCCTTTAACACTAAAATATTAAAAACATAATAAGACAAAAAATATTTAATATTAATTTTAACTACTTTTAATCTCATCCACCCATTTTGAAGATCTAATGGCCAGAAAGTGGTTCTCGTGGTTCTTACAACTACAGGTGGTTTTCATTTTAGCGGTCCCCTATATATATATATATGGGATGGTTTAAATGAAAATCACTTTTATTGTGAAAACTCGAAAACTAATTAAAAAAAACCTAAAAAACACACCATTTTTTTTACAATTTTTTTATTAAAAATCGCTATTTTTTATATATAAAAAAAATTTCAAAAAAAAAAAAATTGTAGTATACATGTGTAATAATACACATGTGTAGTACACATACACATGTGCACTACAAATTTCTTTTTTTGAAATTTTTTATATAATTTAATTAGTGAAAATTGGTATGCAAAAAAAAAATTGGTATGTTTTTTTGGCTTTTTTTAGTTAGTTTTTGAGTTTTCGCGATAACTAGTGGTTTTCATTTGAACCTTCCCCTGTATGTATATATATATATATATATATATATATATAGGGGAGTATTTCTTGCTGTTGCGGTGGTTGTATTTGTGGCGGCTACGACGGCTGCTGCTGAGGTTGAGGAGGTGGTGGGTATTGATACCCATATGCTGGGTACCCAGTTGGGTACGTCGCTGGAAAGGGTCCAGGGCACTGTAGTTGGCTGCCTCGACATACGGGTCAATGGCAGGGGCATTGTTGTAATTGTAACCCGAGTAAGCTTGCTGCTCAAACGGGTTATACCCAGCTGCACCTAGGTATGATGGAATTGGGTTTTCATAACCCATGGGCGGTAGTTCTGGTGCGACTGGTGAAGAGTCGACTTCAGAAACTGGGTTTGAAGGCCCACCCATTTGCGGGTCTTCATACAGCGGCGGGTAGTTGCTGTTACTGGAGTGTTGGGGGGTGCTGAAATGGGAACCCCCATGCATGGACATCCTTGCACCTCTTCTTCGCCTCGGTTGTTCTGGAGGCAGTTGCTGCTCTGGCACTGGCGGCGGCGGCGTGACCGCCTGAAATGTGGGTCCTCTGAAGGGACCTGCTGGTGTGGTGATGAGTTGCGGTGAGGGGGTGTATACTCCCACTTGCCTAAACTCGGAAGTCAAGGAATGTGCAACTGTGTCATTGAGACTAAACACAAAAGACTAGTGTTTAATTCCCTCAATGTTGGCTCTGATACCAACCTGTCACACCCCGATATTTCCACGTATTACCGGTGGGCCCGGTGGGGAGTATCGTGACGTAGTTGATATAATCTTAGACGATTAATCACAGTTTAATGCACAACGGAAGTCTAAAAGTAATATTACAAACCGAATTGAAAAGTATAATAAAATATTACACAACGGTTGTAAGTGGATCCACAGGCGGATCTAAAACAAAAGTAAATATTGTTCAACAGCCTTTAAGTATTAAAAGCCCGCAAGACTCTTTAATTAATACTCAGGAGTTTCCAGCCCATTTCGTGTAGTACCTGCACTTAATCTTTTTGAAAAATACGTCAGTTTACACTGGTAAATACAATTAACTGAATCTTTTGAAAAGTGTTTATAAAATTGGTTTGGATGCACAAGGCACAAATATTTTTTTATAACTTGGGACAATTATTTAAAATAATTTTGTATCCAGATTTATATGTTTGTCGTACGTTCAGGGCCCATAATAGAAGAGCCGAGTCAAGATTAATAGACACACCACTAGTATAAGCCCACAAGAAGTTTCCTCACGAGTGAGATACCGTTTTACATACACAACTGTCAGGTGTATGCCTACACCCCGTGCTTAAGTCATGGCCATTTCAAATGAATGAGCCGAGGATATCCAGGACACGGTCATTATCCCCCAAATGCTTTGTATCAAACAAGACAGATTAAAACGGGTTCTCTCAATGATTTAACCACTAATCGATTAAATATTCAATTCCCGACCAAGCGGTAATAATTTACCGTATCCCAAGCCCATATAAGGGAAAATAAGTTAAAAGTATTTACCTGAGCTAAATGTAATTTATTCTCAGTCGTATTTTCTAATCAGCAAGTGCAAGGAGCTTTTACTGGGCTCCTAATCTGGAACGAAGGTTTTAATAACCTATTAGATTCCTAACGTGTCTTATTTAAGTTGTAACTTTGACCGGTTAGTTTTAAAGGAAAGTTTACGGTACAAAATGCAAGATTAAGCGGTGACCGGATTGGAATGTGATTTAGACCCGACAAGTATGAAGACTTGTATATAATGGGTAAACTAAACACATTCTGGATTTTGAAGTAAAAATGATAAGGTTTGACCCGTTTCGGCTAATTTATGTAAACTAGTTACATAAACCGTACCGAACGCGTATATGCATAACGCGTAACCGGATGAGTCATATACAAGTTCCAATAGTTATTATGCTTAAAATATGTTGTGATATCAGTAGGATATCAACAATTATGCCCCTAATGTATTTAAGACCAATTTAAGTCCCGAAAAGGGTAATTTGGTCATTTTAAAGTTTATAAAGAAGGTTTAAACATAAACTGAGGTTCTGGTATAAAACATTCTGTAAAAATATTTATTTTATGTTGTTATATCAGCAAGATATCATACATATGTGTGTTTAATCATTTATGGCCAAACTATGCACCGTAGGAGCATTTTGGTCATTTCACATATGCTTTTAAGGTTAAATTTGGAAATCTGAGTTCAAGACTTATACTTACTGTTAAATTATAAAAATTTATTTTTAAAATCAGTAGGTAACAAGTCTTAGGTGCTAAATATGATTTTAAACCATACTATGCGTCTAATTCGCATAAAAGTCGATATTTGATATGTTTAAGGAAATCTGAGATCTTGATCAGTCTTAACTGCTTAAAATATTTTACTTAATATGTAAAATCAGTAGAAAAAGGTTTGACATGTAAATGATGTGTAGAACTCATTTTATTAGTGAAAATGGCATTATCATCAATTACAGAGTCCATGCAAGAACTCTATGTTTTGGTCAGTATAAAATTTGACAAAAATTTCAAAAAATCGCTAAATATTATATCATAACAGTGGGTAGCAATTTTGGTGCCAAAAACTGGGTTTAAATATGATTTATGCAAAAAATGCAATTTAATTAACAAAAAGTTTTGTTTTTACGATATCTTGCATAACTTTAATCTGAGACCATAAATTGATGTCATTTTTTTGTGACATACTTATATATCAGTAATAAAACTTTTTGTCCTCTCACATTTTCAAAAATCTCGTTTTAATAACAAAAGAGCATAATGGTCAATTTTAAGCAAATTACGGAACATGCATGTAACCTCTGATTTCTAAGGGACCATGTAGTATAACGTCAGAGAGTTATACTCACATATAATATGGTCACAAAGGAATCTTAAGGCATAGCTTAACTAAGCTAAATCGGGCCAGAACTGAAAGTCAAAGCAAAAGTCTACTTTTGCGACTTTCGGTTGCGAACCGAGCCAGCCTAATACTCAGAATTGTCGGGTTGAACATGCCTAAACATGTTCTTATATTATTTTCCAAGTTGTTTAAGTGATAAAATGTATTTTATAACTTCTACATTAACAGTTATGATTTATTTTGCAAAAACTGACTCGTTTGACTTTTCTGTTAAGTAGTTTGACCTGACAATTAACTGAGATAACGTGATAATTAGAAGGTGCCCTTTTAAGGGTTTATCACCTACTTAATTACCAACACATAGCAACTTTCAATTCGAATAATGGCTGGACCGTTAGTGATTAATCACCAAGTCAAAGTTTAATTACGATATCTTTGACTTTCGGTCATTAAGCTAATAAAACCTTAACTATAGAAGCTAAGAACACTTACAATGGTCCTTAGCACGAATATTAAACTTGAGAAAGATTCCTAGATGACCAGGATGCTCCAGAGAGATGTTTAAGAGTGAAAACTTGAAATGTGCAAGAACAAATGAACAACCAAGGCACCTATTTATAGTCAATTGAAGATCCTTAGGATCAAAATCCAGCTGTTATGAGATGCTCCCAGATGTTTACAGGTGTTATGGTGGTAGGAGAAACCATCAAACAACCCCTGGTTTCCAGCAGAAGGCATGCAAAGGTGGTATGGAAAGTTGCAACCTGTAGCTGCCAATTTTTGTTCGCTGGTGCCTCAGTCGCGGCCCGCGTAGACTTCAAAGAAGTCTTACGCCCCCCCGCGAGGCTCTCCCCAATCCGGTTACAAACATTAGTAAATTGCACTTTCAGCCCCTGGTCCTTTATAACTTGATTTATCTTTCATTTATTGCACTTTTAACCCCTAAGTTTAACTTTTAAGGGTCTTGAGTCATCAAACACACATTGTTAACCTTTCGGTTAGTTATGAGATCACCCGAAAAGTCTTATATTCAAACGTTGATGCTTTTAACCCTTCATTTGCGAAAATTAACATATTTAATATCAAACGATATCGAAACCTCGTGAATTTTTCGCCACTTGTTCCTGAGAGTGTAATTAATCGTTACAAAGCCCCGAGTTTGTTAAAAGGTCACTCAGAGGTAATAGTTTTACATGTTGACATGTTTAACCCTCGCGTCTTGTAAACTTCCACTTTCTTTCACAAACGGCTTCATACGTTTCACAATTTATTCGTATAAGAATATAAGCATCGTGTAGGGTTGTTGAAAGGCATGGTTTTCAAATGTGGACACTTTGGATCCTTCTACGTACATACTTTCTTTGTTTGCCAAGTTTAGTCCCTCTAAATCAATTCATTACACGTTTAAAGTCCTTGACACGTGTCTTTGTTATATTGGGCGTGATTTTCCGAGGTGTTACATCAGATTTCGATGATTTTTCGGTGTAACTATTGTTCATTTCAAACAGTTTAAAAGTTTTCAAATATGATTTCATTGAAGTTCGATCTGTTTGAACAAATCTGAAAATACATTTGCTTATAATATTCTGAAACTTTCTTAAAAAGTCATTTTTTCGATATTCTATATCATATCCTGAAACAATAATACATCGGAATTTAAAAAAAATATAGAAAAGTATACATAAAAATTGAACTTGTAAATGATGAAAACAGTGAATCGAGTGTCAAAATGTGAGTTGTTGTTGTTTCTTCATATGTTCATATCTGAATCTGACCATTGAATGAACTTGGATTGTTTCGGCCGAATTTAATGATAAGTCTAACACAAAACGTATAAACCCAGATTTAAAGTATCAAGTAACAAGTATGCATGCATGCATGTATAATGAATGTTTGTGCATTTTAGAAATAAGTATAAGTGTAAGGGGCTGTTTGGTAGCCTCTGATAGGTCATTAAGAGGCTACCTCTTAATGGAACCATTAAGAATTTTACCAATTAGAAGGTAGAAGAATGTGACATGTGATGATTTACCATTCACATGTTACCTCTTAACCATTCAGACTTGAGGTTACCTCTTATTCATTCAGAGGTTTTAAACCATTAAGACGTAGCATCTGGATGGTCATTAAGAGGCTACCAAACAGCCCCTAAGTTTTCATAGTTTAACATGTTACACCCCAAAAGGTGGTAAAAGAAAAAGGGGTTTCAAGTATACTCACAAAATTGCTAAGTCTTCCGATCATCCAAGTGTTGACGAGTGAATGAGTTTCAAGAGGTTGAATGTACACGGATTGGAGTTCAAGGTATGTTTAGAGTCGGAATTTAAAAGTATATGCAAAGTAATTATATGAGAAAATAACCATCTAGCACCGAATACTCGTTTTTAACACTATGAAACCCATAGGGGTTTGAATGTTTTCATGGGTTAAAGTACCCATTATAATCATAACGAGAACTTGGTTCTTGGATGATGTAACATAATACTTTGACAAACAATCACAAGATTATCATCAAAGGTTTGGTTACTATAAGTATTATATATTTCATAGAGTATATATATCATAAGTTTAGTCCAAATATGTTACAAGTATTATCATCGATTATCATAGAAGCATGCATGAGGTAGGAGGTTAAACCTTCCATTTTAAGACCTCTTTTGTATTCACCAATGCACAAGTTGTCATAAGAAAAAAAGGATGGTCATGAATGGATTATTACGGAAATGACATATACTAACTACTAACTAAGAAGAAAACATCAAGTGATGCGTGGATTTGTAAGTAGGATGGCACAAGCTATCCAAATAGTCACACATATTCAAGTTCAACACTTGTTCATCACTTGTGGGTCAAAACCCTTTTAAAACAGAAAGTTTTGAGGCTTAAAACCTCTGGATTTTTACATGTTACAACCTTGTTTTTAAGCACACATAATCATAGTCTTGATTAGTGGCATAAGGACATAGGAATGTATGAAGAAATCACAAGTTAAAGTATGTTTAACAAAGTGTTTGTACAAAATAGAAACTTTCTTGCACCTTTAACCCTATTTAGTTGATGTTCCAGTCTTGGTTTTCCATGAAAAACATGTGGAAACATACCTAAGGTTGTTCCAAGTGCTAAGAAGAAAGAATGAATGAAAAAGATGGAGTATAAGTGAAGTTATGCTCACTTTTGCAACTTGTAATGAATCTGCCTTGCTACTGGTTTTCCAGCTGATTTTATGGAGTTTGAGAGTAGAAAAGATGAGTTTGCAAAGTGGAAAATGTGTGGGAAAGGGTTAGGTTATATAGGGAGTGATTATGTGAGGTTAGTTGGAAATTTAATGGAAGAAACACAACATAACTAGCACAAAATTGGCCAATAATCGCGGTTGTTAAACAAATCTGCGAGTCAGACTCTTTCACGGGGCGCGAGCCAGTTGATGTGGTGGGTCACGGCCCGCGAGCCACCCTGGCTGGGTGTTTTCTTTGTTATTTTGACACTTTTAGCCCCTTTAGTTTCATATTTTAGGGTTTTAGGGTGTTTTAAGGTGTTTAGGGCATTTTATGTGTAAAAAGGCAATGTGTAAGGGTATGTAATATAATTAATTCATAAAAACAAATATAAAACAAGTATGAATAAGTATGGATGTCGGGGCGTAATTTTTTTTAAATCGGGGCGTAAAAAAAGTTTTAAACCGCCGAGTAAAAAAAGTTAAAAACCCAGGCGTAAAAAAGTTTAAAATCGAGGCGTAAAAAAATTAAAACCGGGGCGTAAAAAAGTTTAAAATTGGGGCGTAAAAAAGTTTAAAATCGAGGCGTAAAAAAATTAAAACCGGGGCGTAAAAAAGTTTAAAATTGGGGCGTAAAAAAGTTTAGAACCGGGGCGAAAAAAAGGTTTAAAACCCGGGCGTAAAAAAGTTTTAAACCGGCGCGTAAAAAAGTTTAAAACCGGGGCATAAAAAATTATCTGAGACTTTACTGCATGTTTATAATTTTTTTATAAAAAAACAATCTCATTAATTAAGGCACAATCAATAATGATACCAATCATTGAAGGCTATAGTAGAAAGACCAATTTGCCCTTATCCCACTAAAAACAAAAATCTAATTAACTAATGCACAATCATTACTCTCCTTTATTGTCTTTTAATCTCATCCATCAAAACACATTTGATCAATGGTTAGTATTTGATCAATGGTTAGTATTGGTTACAATTGGACGCCATTATCAACGCAACTTTTTTATATTTGTTATACTATTATTTGGTGCCGGTAACTTTACTTGAATCCTTACCTTATATTCGTCGCCACGATCACATTTGAGCACAACCCTATAAACATAACTGATAATTATTAGTTAATTTGTGGTTTTTGTCTCATTATCTACAAGCCATATGCATCATCTGTAGTTTTTTTAAATGTATTCTTGATATTACACATTTGTCTGTGTTAATGTTAAATATATATTCTTTCTTATATTTATTTTATAAAAACTTATAGAAAAAATGAGGTGTAAAAATAAATATTATAATTATTATATATATCAATTTACAACACTACTTTGCGCTAGTGTCTTTTGTCACTTTTGGCTTTTCACCACTCAAGTTTCCATTCTTTCATTTTTGCACTTTTGGCTTTTCACCATCAATCCACACTGAAAACCCTAAACAATATTCATGCCCACAACAAGCAGACCCTCTCTCTCTCTCTCTCTCTCTCTCATGTCTTGACCGGCGACCGGAGATCGGAGCTCCGGCGCCACGTTTTTCTCCGGCGAATCACTCACCCATACACCCACACCCTTTTCTCACACTCTCACGCCGCTCCGACGACCGGAGATCGAGGTTCCGGCCAGCTCCGCCATCATTTTCGACAACCACAACCACTCTCCGACACCCTCCTTGCTTCTCTGATGATGACGGCCGAAGATGATGATGTTGACGCTGGTTATGGTTGACGGCGACGGTGGTGCCTCGGAACTCCGGAAGCCGTGATGTATACGGTAAGTGTCGTTTCTATTTAAGCCTCGGGAAGTTTTGTTTGTTTTACATAAAACTGATTTTTGGGGTTTTTGCTAATTGTGGTGGTCGCTGATGACTGGGTGGAGTCCGGTGACGGCGGAGAGTCGCCGGCGACAGTGGGGACAGGGCAGTGGTGGTGGCTGTGCTAACAGGCCACTCCATCTCAGATACGTTCGGTTCAGTCAAGTCCGGCTTAGATTCAGGCGACACGGTTCAACTCGGTTTGGTTCGGTTCAGGTTCTACTCGGGTCAGACGTGGTTCGGGTTTCGCAGCGGGTCAACAAGTCAACAGTACAAGGTATCGCATCTCAATTCACAGTACAAGGTATCGCATCTAACCTAACTTCACTGAATCTATGCATATCTACTCTGATCTGATGCCAAAATACCTTTTGAAGCTGTTTATTGGACCGATTTTTGATTCGTTATGTGCAATTAGATGTTAGTAGGTAGTGCATCTTATTAGGAGTTTGAACTGTTTAAATAAGTGTAATACTGTGCAATTGGTTCAAGTATTGAACATTTGAACAACCGAATTACTGTAAGGACACATTGATTTTGAGTTTCATTAAGGACATAATGTAACCTAATGAATCGTTATCATAATAAAACTTACTTCGCCCGCCGCAACGCGGCGGGATACATCCTAGTTATAAATAAACAAGAATTTTAATAAGAAAATAAAAAACACATCCTGAAATACTTAAAAAAATAGATTCTAGTGCTCTTTTAGAAAAATTAATTAAGTATTAGTTAATAATTAAGTAATAATTTTATTGTTGTTAGTAGGTAATAATTACACTAATAGCGTAGATTGGGGTGTCAAAAGAAACACCCTATAGAAATAGAGATTATTTAAAAAGGTCAGTTGACTTTTAATTGGTATATGTGCCACTAGAAAATGATATAAAAATGTTGACTTTTGGGTCTATTAACACAATTTTTTTTAAATATTGTGGTCATGAAAATGTAATCGAAAAGAAAATAATTAATGACATCGTAACTAGAGCTGTATAAATTGTTTTTTTTAAACCGGTCCGGTTTTTAACCGAATAAGTTTTTTTTTTTGTGGAGAAAAAAAACTGGTTTTACCAGGTGGGAACCATAACTGGTACTAATCGTTTCGGTTTGGTTAAAAACCGATTTGGCAAAAAACGGGTATTTAACCGGTTTTTTAAAACTGGTGTCGGTTTTTAAACAGGTTTTTTGTTTGAAGGATCCTAACCAGTATACTAACCGCCTGTTCGGTTCAGGTTGAAACTAGTTTTAAAAGAATGGTTAAAAAACTTGTTTCGATCCTAAAACCGTTTTTTTACACCTCTAGTCGTAACCATCGAATTTTTTTATTCTTTTTCTAGAAAGGGAAAGTTACAGTTTTGCACCAATGTCCACTAAAATATTAGACGTCTTGAACCCACACAATTGGAGTGGTTAACATCTTTCTACAGTCCTCGAGGCTACAATCTCTTTACCTCTTTGGTACATGATAGTTGTTAGATATATTGAATGCTTATGAAGAGTAGTTATTAGTTTAAAATAAACTAGATTGTTGTTGTAGGTCGCGCATTGTGGCAGCGAGGTTTTAGATGTTTATAACTAGCAACATTATTTTGGTCAAAAATTATCGAAGCAATTAAGTGATCAGATGAGTTTTGTGAGGTAGTGTGCTATTGGTGTTTGCAAAAAATATGTTGAATTGGTCGTTTATGAAGACAATTTCAGTATATAGCTTGAGGATATCAAACTATATCAATAATCAAACAATGAGCGATAAATGTAAAGGTTGACACGAGATGTACGAGGAAGGCCCTTGATCAATCTAGATCTCCGGCATAAAATCTCGGGAGCTGACAATCGTCGGTTGCCTTGTTCTTCTTATTGCTTGAAATAACAGGATACAACTTCGGGATAATGCTCGGATCAGCTCTAAGTGTTACAGTGATTGTGTAGTGTGAGTGAGTATTAATTACAGAAATAGCAAGTGATCGATGATTGTACGAGAACGTGTGTTCGAAAATGTGGGTTTAACCATTGATCCGGCACCCCCTTTTATAGTTACAAAAAATAACTAACTATCCTACAATTTTGGGATACTTTAGGATATTCCCTCTTGACCGTTGCAGACTTCTTCTTCAGCTCCAACGTTCGTCTTCCAACCGTCTTGAGTGAGTCTTCAGGAAGACCAGGACCATACATCCGTTAGTACCTTGCAGCCAAATAAAATCGTTAGTGGCGAGTAGGATACCCCCGCATGATGTTACCAATATCCTAGTCACAGTATCAAATACATATAATATCAGGATATGTCTTCGGGATATAGGTCCGAAATTCTACCCACAACAATTTTCCTAAAAAATACAACTGTTGGGATCCTCCGATCCAAACAGGTATATTTTTCTTCACGTTACCTAATGCTCTTAATGGGATGCAGAAGTTGAAGTGACATGGTGCAACTTTCAATGCGATATTTACTCATTGCTATCTACTCTTCCCCTATATCTTCTCTTTTCTTTCTTGATAGTTTTCAAATTATCTCAGAATTCTCAAGTATTATCTTCTTCCTTTTCTCATTATTTTCTCTGTTTTCTTACCTAGTTTCTTTATGGCCACACGGACTCAATCACACACCGGTGACTCAACCCCAATCTTCATCAATCATAATCTTCTCAAGAAACCTGAGAAGAAAGTATGTTCCTTTGATAATGCCAACATCGCTGCTCTAAGGACCTCCGGTGCCTTCCCCGACGTAGCGATCATCCGGCCGTTTGATCGGAATCTCCGATCGGATGTGTCATCTGACGAGTGGATCTGCTTCTTAGCCTACCCTTTCTCTCTAGGCCTTCGATATCCTTTTCCTGAGTTTTTCATGCAGGTCTTTCGTACCACTGGCCTTAGTTTCGCTCATACCATGCCCATGGTCTGGAGGGTGTTGATGGTACTTAGTTGGATCAAGACGTATAACATCCCTGACCTTTGTATTGAGGACATCCCCATTTCTTATTATTATGGGTGGTTTTCTAAACCCATATCCTGAAATTATATCCTGACTTTGTAATTTCTGTTTATGATCAGGATACCGGATCAGGATATTGGTAACATCCTGATGTAGTATCCTGGCAGTTACTAATTGTTTACACGCAGGCCATGGCTGCAGGATTATAACATTCACATGGACTCATTCTCCTGAAGACTCGCTCTAATCAGTTGGGAAAAGGGACGTTGAAGTCGGAAGAACAGGTCTTTAACGTTCAAAAGGGAATATTCCGAGTATCCCTAGTTTATAGGAGAACTAGTTTGATATTTGTAACTATAAATAGAAGGCCAGATCATAGGAACACATACTTCACTTCATTTCCTGCTCTCGAACTCTCACTTCTTTCTCTTGCAATCATGCACTAACACTTAACACTTACAATCATTGTATTACTTAGCATCAATCTAAGCCTTATCCTGCACTGTATCATTAACATTCAAGTAATAAGAAGAACAAGGCAACCAACGATTGTCGCTCCTAAGGTTTTATGCCGGAGATCTAGATTGATCAAGGGCTTTCCTAGTATACCCTGTGTCCATTTTTACTTTTTCAGCTCATTATTTGATTGTTGATATAGTTTCATATCCTGAGACTATATCCTGAAACTGTTTTTGCAAACGAACAAACCAACAAATTTTTCACAAGCATTGCTAGCACACTACCTCACAATCTAATTTGATCACTTAATTGCTTTGGTACTTTTTGACCAAAACAATTTGGCGCCCACCGTGGGGCAAGTGGTGCTATTTCTATTAAAAGATTTGTTAAAATCATTACTTGAATTCTTATTTTCAAAACTTTTTGCACAACTATTTTCAATGGCTTCGAAATCAACTATGAGCTCTTCTTCCATGCCTGCTACAACCTCTACCACATCCGGTTCAATGCTTCCACCACCTCCGCAAATGCAAGCTCATTCACAGGCCCATGCTCTTCCAAGAAGGGTTGAGACTCACACATCCCGAGACACTGTTCCTGCTCAAAATGTCCACAGATCTGCTGTCTCAGGGAGAGCTCCTATTATGGCTTCTAATGATGAAATTCTAACTTTGTTTGGTAGTATACAGGATCAGATGAAGCAACAACAGGAAACTAATCAGATGATAATAAGAGAAATACAACTCTTAAAGTCTAACTCCAAGAGACCTGCTGAGGATACCGTCACTCCCTTGCAGCCCAGAATGCTGAACTTTAGTTCAGCAGTGTATACTAAGGATAGTCAGGGCAATGTTGTACCAAGTCATTCCTAGGGCAATACTCCTGAAATACCCTCAACAGCCAGGATATCGACTGTCAGGGGACCAGGATATGTTCCAGGATATGGCCAAAATCCTCAAACTGGTAACTTGTCTAATATTGTTAATACTCTTGCTACTAACAGTCTTGGATCCTTGCAGGATATAGGTGTGACGTCGGCATTATCTAGAGAGCTTCAGAAGCTGAAGGATATGATATCCAGTGTACCTGGGGTGGTGCAGCCTATACCAGAAGTATCCCAGGATAGTCACAGGATATCTCGGTTTGCTCATCCTATCTGTGATGCTAAAATTCCAAAAAGATTCCAAACTCCTAATATGAAGCTTTATGATGGGACCACGGATCTTGAGGAGAATAGTGCTCAGTATAGGGAGAGGATGGAGATTAACCTAATTCCACCGGAACTTAAGGAAGCATGCCTCTGCAAAGGCTTCAGCTCTACTCTAACAAGATCAGCCTTGAAATTGCTCTTAAACGTTCCACCTCATTCAATTAGGTCATTTGCTCATTTGGTTAATCTGTTTAACAGTCAGTTTTCTTACAGTAGAAGCTTTGAAAAACTAAAAAGTGACCTCTACAGGATAACTCAAGGTCCTCAAGAATCCTTAAGGGATTACATGAACAAGTTCAGCAGGGAATCCTTGGATATCCCACACCTTGATGTTGCCACAACGGTACGGGCGTTCAAGATGGGATTGCAAAAGGATTCCCAATTTTATCGGGATCTAGTGATGAATCCTTGCAGGAACCTTGATGAAGCTCGAAACAGGGCTTTGAGATATATCAGACTCATAGACGATAAGAAAATGCAAGGGAGGATGAATTCATCCTTGACATACGAATCGACAAACAGGAAGTCAGAATCCTCATACAAACCATACCGCTTTAGGCCGTATGGCAAAAATGACAGCAAGAAAGTGAATGTTGTTGAGATGAGGCTATCGAAGAGTATCCTGAATTGTTAGAATATTGTTTTTCTGTTAGTATACCCGAACTAATGTATGCTATGCAGGGTCTGGGAGACAAGGCAAGATGGCCAAGGAAGAACCAGCAAAAGGCAGATTGGAAGGATAAATCCAAGTGGTGTGCCTTCCATGAGGATTTTGGATATGTGACAGAAGATTGCAGAGCCCCGAGGAAGGAAATCAGGTACCTGCTAAGCAAGGGATATCTGAAAGATCTTTTGGACAGAAAGAAGAATAAGGGTCAAGATACTAAGAAGGATCCTGAACGAGCAGCATCACCTCCTCTAGACGCCAAGATAATTAACTTCATATTCGGAGGGTCCGATATATGTGGAACCTCTTACTCTGCAGCAAAGAGACATGCCAAGGAGCCTAAGGCAGAAAGGGGGGACAAGCCGACCAGGATGACAACTCTTACAATTGACAAAGTGATAACGTTAGATAGTGATGACCGTGATAACATTCAAGATCCTCATCATGATGATTTGGTAATCACTCTATATATTGCTAATCATTTTGTATGCAGGATACTGGTGGACAACAACAACTCGGTCAATATCATCCAGTTGGAAACCTTGAAGAGAATGAACATCCCTCAAATGGAGATCACTTCACTCATAGGGTTCAGTGGAGAGGCAAATAACACTGTTGGAGAAATAAAGCTGCCTGTATATGTTGAAGGAGTAAACTCTATGCAACGATTCTGCATCATGGATTCATTGTCCTGTTATAATATTATATTAGGCAGACCCTGGATCCACGATATGAAAGCTGTGCCATCAACCTATCATCAGAGCGTCAAGATTCCTACTCCTTGGGGGGGGGGGTAGTTAAAGTGGAAAGCGATCAACAGGATGTGACAACCCGAAACCTCAAGGTCCTTTCCTTTGCGCATTATTTATTCCACAATCCGTTTTATGTGTGCATGATATTAGAATGGTTAAAAGTATTGTTACGTTTGAGTGTTACATGAAAATCTTGAGTATTGTGTAATGTTTATTGTGATATGTTCATAGTTATGTTTAACCTCGATTGAGACTTGACGAAGGTTGATTCTTCGTCCCTCTCACTTCTCGAAGAATAGTAGAACTTCGTCACAATCAACCTTCGACGAAGGTTGAATGTTCGTCACACCCATCACGGCGAAGAGTATACTTCGCCAAAGGAGAACCTTCGCCAAAAAGGGGCCTCGACCCAGGATGTTGCGCGGCCCAACTTTTATGTGATCTGAATAACCTTGCAACTAGTAGGCGAAAACATAAGAAAACCCTAGCCTCTCCTTGCTATTCGGTGATCGACGACAGCAAGGAGGATTGTCGATGGCAGCAAGGAGGACTCCTTTTCCCTTCTAAAGCTCTCCCTTGTTCTAGCATGATCTTCCCTCCTCACTTTAGATATCGCGGTTAGTATACGATCGTTGTCTAGTCTTGTTATTTACTGATTTAATGTGTGAATCATGGCTGCGTTTTCTGTCTTATGATGAAACTGGTAGAATAGGGTTGTTAGACGTGATGACTAGTGATACCGGTGTTGTTTGTGTATGTATACGGTTGAATCGTGTGTCTTGTAAAGATTGATAGATGTTCATGAAAGAGTACATGAGATTAACTTGACTGGGTTATACATTCGCAATGGGTAATGATGTTAATTTCCATGATGATTGATGATGTTAATTGTGAACCGTTATGCCTAAGATTCAAGGTTGATGTGTGATGATTAACCACTAGTGTATGATTTGGGTTGTAGGAAACCACAGTTTTCTGTGAAGTGCAATGGCGAACTAACCCCCCTCCCGACGAAGAACTCAGCTTGACGAACTCCTTGGATTTTCGTCGTATGATGCTTGACGAACTCTTGGGAGTCTTCGTCGTACTTGTTCCCCCGCGAAGAATGAATCTTCGCCATGGGGATTCTTCGTCGTGCCATGGGCTGAATAGTAAACAGTAACTGTTGTGATGTTTATGTTGTTTATGATATTTGACACTTGTTGCATCATAACAATATTAATTAGGAATGAGGAACCTGACTTGGCTTATGTTAGTAGCCAACTTACCTATTAAGTGTTGTTATTTGACTTGCACATGGGTTGTGGACTTGTATGCGATCGAATACTTGTTATGTGGTATACGATGATCCTTGCAGCGTATGCAATCTGTGACAATACGTGAATTGATTGTTATGAAACTGAAGTTATTGGTAAATATTGTTGGGAACATGAACTTGTGATATAAACGTGTGTGAAACTTATACATTTGCTATGTGTTACGTGACAATGGTATTACATGTGACTTGTTGAATACGTGATTTGGATATGTGTTTACGATACGGTAGTTTTGGTTGACCAACTTGGAACGGGTAAGGTAGCGTAACATACCGAGCAAATCCAAGGTGAGTTCACTGCTCTTTTTCCAAGCATGCGTCCCGGGGAGGGACATCGGGTAAACATTCCGGGGAGGAATGTCGGGTAAATGGGTTTGACTGGAATGTTAAACCTGGGATGTTGGTTAATACACTCATATCTATCATTAAGTCCCATCACGAATTGGTTGCCGGGGAGGCAACGAGGTCATTAGTTGATAGCGCTATTAGATTTGGCACCCTTACACCGTTCCGGGGAGGACGGGCGTGAACTAATTACCTTAACCACTTGACCAATGTTTGATAGAGCATTGGGGAAGGGCAAATAATCTCGAGCCATCTGCGGTAATTGAGTTATTAACAGCATCAAATCTCTGAAATGTTTTAAACTCATATCTGGTAACTAAACGTGTTGACAAACTTTGAACTCACCAGCGTTATCTGATACACTTTTCTGCATGCTTGCAGGCCTTTAGGTACATGTCGTTGGAACTTGCAGTCTGGGATGCTGGAGTGGTCATGGGTCGAGTTGCATGGAATTACAAGACACGTCTAATGGCTTTTACACATTTTGTGTTATGAAATGTGTAACTATTATAGTATGCTTCCGCTGGACAGTAAATGATGTTTTGTAACGCTTATGTTAATAAATGAAGGTTCAATCTGAAATACTATTATGAGTTCAATGTGATTGGTGGCTAAATCTTGGTACGTCACACACCTCGCGGGGGTTCCCGCGTGTGGTATTTTGGTGGTGTGACAGTTTGGTATCAGAGCCACTGGTTATAGTGAACTTGGTTTTAAAAATGTTTTTATAAAACCAGACTATAACCGAACAGTTCTGAATACGTGAATACGACCATGACACTCAGCTCTAGATTGCAAGGTTCGTCTTTTTTTTTTCACCTGCTGCATACATTTCATGACTAGTACACATTTGTTTATGATGTTGCGTACGGACACACACTCGTCACTATAGCATGATTACATGAATTGTTTGCTTACATTATGATGCGTTGATAGTAAGACATAATCCTTGGATTTCTGTGATCTTATCATTTTGATAACCTCCGTTTGACATCTGAGTTTGAGGAACCATTTGACATGAGTTAGGAGGAACTAAGATGAGCATGAAAATCACAATATTATTATGGGTGCACACATAATAATAATGTGGGGTGCATGTGAGTCCCAGTGAGGCTTAACAAGTGAAAAAGGGGTTCTGTTCCGTTATTCGTTCAATGAGAAACATAACAAACCTATAGGGGTCTTAGCAGTGATTGTCTCCTACTCGAACGTGATCTTTTCACTCCTCACTGAATCCTTACGAATCTCGACGCTATCGAGTATCACCTGAACACCCATCTGAACGCCTAGCGAACTGTGTAGAATGTTAGGTGCTTATAGGAACGTCCCTGAGTTGGATGCCGCAGCGTCAAATGATTGGTTTATGCCTTTCTCACTCCTCTTTGTTTGCTGGAACTCAATGTGTTGATGTCTTAGATACCGAAGTGCGATCACTTCTGCAATACTCTAGAAACATACCGTGTATTACTCAATCAACTTGCAAGAACGATGGACAAGAAGATGAGCGTAGTGCCTTACCGACCTCAGTATTAGAACGACCCTGATTACCGACAACGAGCACCAGCAAATTGACTACAATCGAATCCTTAACCCTAGTCAGCAACTTATGGGAGTCAACTCTTACGAGTTAATCAGGACATAAGCGATGACAATTGATTAAAGTGTGGAATGTGTGACTGCCGGCACAGTGAGTAGTGCCTTAGGACGTGACACGGAATGTGAAAAGATGGACCATGTTGGTGAAAGGTCGCAGGACTCTGTTACAAGCAATGACATTAGAGGCAACAGTCACGGCGACATCAAGGTACTCGTAATCGTAGCCTATATTATGGAAACGAAGGTGACTTCGACAAGGGTTGACTGTGTTAAGTCAAAATGTCAACAACCAAGGGAACAATGATAGTATTAGGAATCCACGTGACCGTAACAACAACACTGGTAGTGGTGCTCGTGGAAGGGCATTTAGGATTGGTGTAGGTGACGCCAGGCATAATAGTAACATGGTAGCTTGTATGAGTAGCTAATCGCTTCATCTCTATTCTGTTTAACCCTGATGCTTCTTGAAACCGAACCTGTTGTGGAATCAGCTGATGGCAAGTCAACTGAAACCTCATATGTTCGTTGGGATGCAAACTCAACCTTGTGGGACAAGTGTTTGACATCGACGTTCCTTCTGCTACCCTTGAAAGTTTTGATGCAGTAGTTAGCATGGATTGGTTATCCAGATATCGCGCAAATAAACCCTGTGAGGAGAAAATTTTGCGTATCCCTCTCCATAGTGGAGAATCGTCGTCTGTCCTAAAGTATCAGAGTGGTGTAAATGTTAGCATCATTTCAACAATGAAAGCCCTGTAAGCGTCTACGGAGGCATTACCCCGCTATGTTAGCAACCGTTACTGATGTTAAAGCTAAGGAAAAGAGGATCAAGGATCCACCAATTGTTCATGATTCCTCTTTGTGTGCTACTCGAGGAACTTTCAGGTTTACTTCCACAACTGTTAGGCAGAATCTCAGTTTGATCTCACGCCAGAGGCAACCCTGATTACTCGTACTCCTTACCGTCTTGCACCAGGAGGGTTGCAAGAAATGTCTAATTAACTACAGGAACTATTGGACAGGAGTTTTATCAGACCTAGTTTTTCTCTTTGGGGAGCCCCAGTTATATCCGTGAAGATAAGCCTTTTCATATGTGTACTAACTATCGATAACTCAGCAAGGTGACAGTCAAGAACTGTTCGCCTCGACCATGTATTGACAACCTGTTGACCGGTTGCGAGGGTCAAGCTCCTATTCGAGGGTTGACTAACGAATGAACTATCAACAGATGGAAGTCCAAGGGGAGAATGTCCCTCAAACGGCATATCGAACGCAGTGCGGCCATTGCGACTTTGTATTCCATGACCTTTGGGTTAATCAACACACCAGCAGCTTTATGGATCACATGAATTGACCGTGTTTATTGATGACATTTTGAATCATTTCCAGGAGAAAGGAACATCATGGGCGGCATTTGTATCTTATTTTAGAGTTCCTGAGGGAGGAGCCACTCCACGCGAAGTCTTGTTAAATGTAACCTCTGGATTCGAGAGGTACATTTTTGGTCTTGTAATCAACGAAGTGGGAATACACGTGGATCTCGCTAAGATTCATTCTGTTAGTAACTGACCGACACCAAAGATTCCTTCAGGGATACAGTAATTCCTTGGTTTCGCTAGATACTATCACAGATTCATCGCGGGATTTTTGAAGATTGCGTAGCTTTAACCTCTTTAACACAGCGTGGTGCTGTGTATTCATGGGAGACAAAACAGTAGAACGTCTTTTCAGCTTTTGAAATCCAACTCTACAATGCACTGAGCATCGTCTTTACTCGAAGGTATGGGTGATCTATAATTCGAATCAGAGTCCCAGTTTCACGCTGATGCAACACGAAAAGGTGATGACTTACGTGGTGGATTTACAAGAAGGATTGCATGAGTCACAACCTACGGTGGAAACCATGGTCTTTGGATTTAAGTTGGAGGCATTACTTGGACGGTACCAAATGCACTACTTAGACCGATCACAAGGGCCTCCCGTGTACCCTAGTTTCGAGAGAGCTAAACATGTGATGGCATCGCTGGAAGGAACTCTCGAGCGATTACGACTATGGAACCTAAACGCGTATGAGCTTGCAGCTCACCATCGACTCTGGCCTACCCGATCAGATTCGCTCTGTTCAAACCAAAGCACTGAAGGAAGAGAATATTCAAGTTGGGTCCATGCGGGGCATGGAGGAGCAACTTTTGGCAACTTGGACAATATCTGCTACTTTATGGAACGAATATGGAACCCACTATACGGTAACCGTAGGGAACTTGTGTTGAGCAAAGCACACCAGCCTCGATATTCTAGTCGTCTGGGTTCTGATAGGAGTTATTAGGATTTATAAATATTGTACTGATGACCGGGCATGAAGGCCCACATAGCAATGTATGTGAACGATGTTTGACTTGTGTGAAAGTCAAGGTGGAATATCAGAAACCCTCTGGTTTGGGTCAGCAACCGGAAACACCCATATGGAAATGAGAACAGTCTGCCATGGATTTTGTCACTAATCCACTTAAAACCCGAAAAGGAGACGATATCTCCTGGGTGATCGTCGATTGTCTCAGGTAACCAGTACACTTTCTTGCAATCAAGGAAACTGACGTGTCTTCACAGCTTGTGAATGTTCGTCCGAGAGAGACGGTTTTTAGGCACCAAGTGTCAACTCATGTTACCTCTGATTTTGATCTATACTGATTTATGACCGGCAGTACACAACACCCTTGGCCCACGTGTAGGCATGAGCATTGTTTATCACCGTAGGATAACGGACAGAGTAAATGAACCATCCTGACACTCGAAGACATGCTGCGAGCATGTGTGTGATTAACCTTGGTAAAAGTTGGAAGGACACTTACCTTTGGTTGAGTTCTACTGCAGCAGCTACCATTCTAGTATTCAGACAGCTCTGTTTAAGGCATTGCATGGACGATAATGTCAATATTCTTGTTTGGCCAAGGTGGGTGGCAACCTAATCACAGGTCCAGGATTTATACTCGAAACTCTACGGAAGATTGCTTAGATTGGAAATCGTTTGGCGGCAACGCGGGACCGCCAGGATAGCTGATAAGCTTAGGAAACACTGGGAGTCCGCTGTAGGCGATCGTATCATGTTGAAAGTCTCACCCTGGGATGGTGTGGTACGCTTTGGGAAGTGTGGCAAGCTTAATTTACGTTACGTTGGGCCATTCAAAATTTTGGAACGGATCGGTAAAGTGGCCTATATGCTCGAGTTACCTGCTGAGTTGGATAACGTACATGAAGTCTTCCACGTGTCGCAACTAAAGAAGTGTTTTTCCGATGGAACACTTGTGATACCCTTGCTAGAGCCTATGGTTAGCAACAAGTTGCAGTTTGTCGAGGAATCCATTGAAAACATAGTAGAATTTCAATCGCGAGAGTTAGTTGGAACTCAAGACGAGGACCGGAGTTCACGTGGGAATGCAAAGATCAGATGAAGCTCTAGTATCCTAAATTGTTCAAACGGTTGATTCAACTTCGGATGTCATTGGCGAATTTCGGGACGGAATTCCCTTTCAAGTTGGGGATGATGTGGTACCCGATGGGGAAAACCCACAGTCACCTTGCTTTACTCATCACTTCATCTCCCTCTTTGATCGCTTATCAAATTTCAGGACGAAATTTCTTTCAAGTTGGGGATGATGTGACAACCCGAAACCTCAAGGTCCTTTCCTTTGCGCATTATTTGTTCCACAATTCGTTTTATGTGTGCATGATATTTGAATGGTTAAAAGTATTGTTACGTTTGAGTGTTACATGAAAAGCTTTAGTATTGTGTAATGTTTATTGTGATATGTTCATAGTTATGTTTAACCTCGATTGAGACTTGACGAAGGTTGATTCTTCGTCCCTCTCACTTCTCGATGAAGAGTAGAACTTCGTCACAATCAACCTTTGACGAAGGTTGAATGTTCGTCACACCCATAATGGTGAAGAGTATACTTCGCCAAAGGAGAACCTTCGCCAAAAAGGGGCCTCGGCCCAGGATGTTGCGCGACCCAATTTTTATGTGATCTGAATAACCTTGCAACTAGTAGGCGTAAACATAAGAAAACCCTAGCCCCTCCTTTCTATTTGGTGATCGACGACAGCAAGGAGTATTGTCGATGGCAGCAAGGAGGACTCCTTTTCCCTTCTAAATCTCTCCCTCGTTCTAGCATGATCTTCCCTCCTCACTTTACATATAGCGGTTAGTATACGATCGTTGTCTAGTCTCGTTATTTACTGATTTAATGTGTGAATCATGGCTGCGTTTTCTGTCTTATGATTAAACTGGTAGCATAGGGTTGTTAGACATGATGACTAGTGATATCGGTGTTGTATGTATGTATACGGTTGAATCGTGTGTCTTGTAAAGATTGATAGATGTTCATGAAAGAGTACATGAGATTAACTTGGCTGTGTTATACATTCGTAATGGGTATTGATGTTAATTTCCATGATGATTGATGATGTTAATTGCGAACCGTTATGCCTAAGATTCAAGGTTGATGTGCAATGATTAACCACTAGTGTATGATTAGGGTTGTAGGAAACCACAATTGTCTGTGAAGTGCAGTGACGAACTACCCCTCCCCCCCTCGACGAAGAACTCAGCTTGACGAACTCCTTGGAGTTTCGTCGTATGATGCTTGACGAACTCTTGGGAGTCTTCGTCGCCTGATGTTGACAAACTATTGGGAGTCTTCGTCGCACTTGTTCCCCGACGAAGAATGAATCTTCGCCATGAGGATTCTTCGCTTTGCCATGGGCTGATCAGTAAACAGTTACTGTTGTGATGTTTATGTTGTTTATGATATTTGACACTTGTTGCATGATAACAATATTAATTAGGAATGAGGAACCTGACTTGGCTTATGTGAGTAGCCAACTTACCTGTTAAGTGTTGTTATGTGACTTACACACGGGTTGTGGACTTGTATGCGATCGAATACTTGCTATGTGGTATACGGTGATCCTTGTAGCGTATGCAATCTGTGACAATACGTGAACTGAATGTTATGAAACTGAAGTTATTGGTAAATACTGTTGGGAACATGAACTTGTGATATAAACGTGTGTGAAACATAAACATTTGCTATGTGTTACATGACAATGGTATTACATGTGACTTGTTGAATACGTGATTTGGGTATGTGTTTACGATACTGATTATATTGGTAACCACGGTAGGGTTTGGTTGACCAACTTGGAACGGGTAAGGTAGTGTAACATACCGAGCAAATCCAAGGTGAGTTCACTGCGCTTTTTCCAAGCATGCGTCCCGGGGAGGGACATCGGGTAAACATTCCGGGGAGGAATGTCGGGTAAATGGGTTTGACTGGAATGTTAAACCTGGGATGTTGGTTAATACACTCATATCTATCATTAAGTCCCATCATATACCAAATTGGTTGCCGGGGAGGCAACGAGGTTATTAGTTGATAGCGCTATTAGGTTTGGCACCCTCACACCGTACTGGGGAGGACAAGCATGAACTAATTACCTTAACCACTTGACCAACGTTTGATAGAGCATTGGGGAAGGGCAAATAATCTGGAGCCATCTGCGGTAATCAAGTTATTAACAACATCAAATCTCTGAAATGTTTTAAACTCATATATGGTAACTAAATGTGTTGACAAACTTTGAACTCACCAGCGTTGTCTGATACACTTTTCTGCATGCTTGCAGGCCTTTAGGTACATGTCGTTGGAACTTGCAGTCTGGGATGCTGGAGTGGCCATGGGTCGAGTGGCATGGAATTACGAGACACGTCTAATGGCTTTTACACATTTTGTGTTATGAAATGTTTAACTATTATAGTATGCTTCCGCTGGACAGTAAATGATGTTTTGTAACGCTTATGTTAATAATTGAAAGTTCTATCTGAAATACTGTTATGAGTTCAATGTGATTGGTGGCTAAATCCTGGTACGTCACATGCCTCGCGGGGTTCCCGCATGTGGTATTTTGGGGGTGTGACACAGGAGGCAAAGGAATGTATTCCTCTTCGATGAAAGCTTCAACATAGTCCAAAGTAGGATAGCAATTAAAGATACAAGCCCAGGATATCGTGGAAGCCTCGGAGCAGGATGTTAAGAAAATTATCCTAGATCAGGATAATCCAGATATCTCGGTGCTTGTAGGAGCCAATATCCCTCAGGATATTGAAAATCAGCTCACTAACTTTTTGAAATGTAGGATGTCCACATATGCATGGAAACCTGAAGATATGATAGGTATTTCAAAAGATATTATAACTCACAAGCTTGGAATTGACAGGTCTTGCCTGTTCAGCAAAAGAGAAGGAATTTTTCTCCTGAAAGAAATGCAATCATTCAGGAAGAGGTTGAAAGATCATTAAAATCCAGGATGATTAGGGAAGTCAAATTCCCCAAGTGGCTAGCAAACGTGGTCGTGGTTCAAAAGAAAAATGGGAAATGGAGAGTTTGTGTAGACTACACAGACCTCAACAAAGCTTGTCCTAAAGACCCATTCCCCTTGCCTCACATAGATTCGATGGTAGATGGGACCGCCGGTCATGAAATGCTGACCTTTATGGATACATCCTCAGGATTCCAGCAAATCCAGATGGAGCCATCCGATCAAGAAGATATAACTTTCATGACACCAATAGGTATTTATTGTTATACTGCCATGCCTTTCGGTTTAAAAAATGCAGGTGCAACATACCAGAGGCTGGTAAATATGATGTTTAAAGACACACTGGGGGATACCATGGAGGTGTATATTGATGATATGGCGGTAAAATCCAAGAAGGCGGAGGATCACCTCCAGGATCTTGAATGTGCATTCAATATCCTGGACTAATACAATATGAAGCTGAATCCTGCTAAGTGCCATTTCGGAGTGGGGGCAGGAAAACTTTTAGGATATATGGTGACTAAGAGGGGAATAGAAGCAAGTCCAGAACATATTAAAGCTATCCTGGATATCAAATCACCATCCAACATGAAAGATGTGCAAAGATTAACAGGACGAGTAGTGGCATTGAACAGGTTCATATCAAGATCTTCAGAGAAATGCAAGGAATTCTACGATATCCTGAAGAAGAATAAAAAGTTCAAACGGGGAGAAAAACATGAAGCTACTCTACAAGGATTGAAGTAGTATCTTTCAAGTGTACCTCTGCTGATGAAGCTCGAGGATGGTGAACCCTTATCCCTGTATCTTGCAGTATCAGGGAGTACAGTAAGTGCTGTTCTAGTAAAGGATCATGAAGGTCAGCAGTATCCTGTTTATTATGTTAGTAAAAGTTTGTTAGATGCTGAAACTAGATACTCACACTTAGAAAAATTGATATTAGCCCTAGTTATGGCATCAACTAAGCTTAGACATTATTTTGAGACACATAGGATTCATGTTAAAACTAATTATCTTGTTAAAAATGTGCTTAGGAAACCTAAAATGTCTGGCAGGATGGCTAAATGGTCCGTAAAGCTAAGTGCATACGATTTAGTGTACGAACCTAGAAGTGCTATAAAGTCTCAGGCTTTAGCAGACTTTGTGGCTGATTTTAGTAGTGACATTCAAAATGAAGTAGACCTAGAAGTACAACAACTAGGTGAGAATTCGGAATCTTGGACATTGTATATTAATGGTGCATCTAATGTAAGAGGTGTAGGATTAGGTGTACTACTAAAATCGCCACGGGGGGACATATTACCCCAGGCTATTAGATGTGAATTTCCTGCTACTAATAATGAAGCAGAGTATGAAGCTCTAATTGCAGGATTAGAATTGGCTAGGAATATGGATATTAAATGTTTGCAAGTGTATGTTGATTCCCTCTTGATCACTAACAATTTTAATGGATCATATGCAGTCAAAGGTGAAAGGTTAATCGAATATCTTGAAATTGTCAAAAAATTAGCAGGATATTTTGAAGTTTTTACACTTGAACAGATACCAAGAGAGGACAATGCTGAGGCAGATGCTTTGGCAAATCTAGGAACCGCAGTCAGGATACCGGAAGGATCTCAGATACCAATACTACATATCCTGTATCCTGCGATGGAACTCTTCAAGTCTCATGATAAGGAGGTAGCAAGTGTCTGGGATCCCGGTGATGAATATCCTGAAGAGAATCTTGAATCTTGGACAGCTCCAATTATGAAATACCTCAAAGAAGGAAACATCCCAAGATGAGAACCTTAAGGCTTTCAGAATGAAGGTATCCCGTTTTACTATTATAAATAATGTTTTGTATAAGAAGTCTCTTGCAGGTCGATACCTAAGGTGCTTGGAGGATCCTGAAACCAAGGAGGTACTCCAGGATATTCACGAAGGAGACTGTGACAACCATACTGGGGGCAGATCGTTGTTCTCGAAGGTGTTAAAAACGGGATACTACTGGCCAAGTATGAGAAAGGATGCTACAGAATATGCTTGAAAATGTGATGCATGTCAAAGGCACAACAATATACTACATCAGCCTGCTGAACCATTATATCCTATTGTATCCCCTTGGCCATTCATGAAATTGGGTATGGATATAGTGGGGAAACTTCCAAAAGCTTCAGGAGGAAAAGTTTTTATGCTGGCAATGACAGATTATTTCTCCAAGTGGGTCAAAGCCGAAGCCTTTGTCCAAGTCAGGGATCAAGAAGTCGTATCCTTCATTAAGAGGAATATCCTGACAAGATTTGGGATACCAGCTGAGATAA
Organism: Helianthus tuberosus; assembly: GCA_030545235.1. Taxonomy (NCBI): domain Eukaryota; kingdom Viridiplantae; phylum Streptophyta; class Magnoliopsida; order Asterales; family Asteraceae; genus Helianthus; species Helianthus tuberosus. The sequence continues at coordinate 18,752 of JARYGA010052530.1, read as the reverse complement.
TTTGTGATAATGGCTCTCAGTTCATCAGCAAAAGAACTACTGATTTTTTCAAAAGTTGGGGAATCAAGATGATCACATATTCTCCAGTACATCCTCAAGCAAATGGACAAACAGAATCCTCGAACAAGATAATTGTTAACAACTTAAAGAAGAGGTTAGGTGCTAAAAAAGGAAGATGGGCAGAAGAACTACCATTTGACCTATGGGCTAATAGGACAACTGTGAAGAGTGCTAGTGGGCAAACCCCATTTTCTTTAGTGTTTGGGGCAGAAATAGTGATCCCGACAGAAATGGTGATACCTACAGCCAGATCAAGCCTCTGGGATCCCGAGTCGAATCCTAAAGCCTTATATCAAGAGTTGGATAATGTTGATTGTTTTGGTCAAAAATTACCGTAGCAATTAAGTGATCAAATTAGTTAAGTGAGGTAGTGTGCTAAAAAGTGCGTTGGAAATATGCTGGTTAAGTTGTTTGCAAAAACAATTTTCAGGATACGGCTCAGGATATTGAGCTATATCGACGATCAAACTATGAGCAAAAAGTAAAGGAAACGACACGAGATGTACGAGGAAAGCCCTTGATCAATCTAGATCGTCGGCATAAAACCTCGGGAGCTGACAATCGCAGCTGCCTAGTTCTTCTTATTGCTTCAAACGTCAGGATACAGTGCAGGATATCGACCAGATCGCTAAGTGTTACAATGCTTTTTTGTGAAAGTGAAAATTGCGAGAGAACGAGTGTAAGAGTGTAGTGAGTGTGATTGTGATGTCCTATTCTATCTGATATACCCACCTATTTATAGTAACGAAATACAAACTAAAAGTCCTATAAATATGGGATGCTCCCGAATATTCCATTGTTAACGTTGTAGACCGAGTAATGCGGCTTCAACGTCTTCATTTGAATGACTTGGACCGAGTCTCCCAGAGAAAGGGTCTTCGTGAACGTTGGGCATCTGGACGCGTACTCCTACACACAACCCGTTAGTAATCCCGAGGATACCATTCAGGATGTTACCAATATCCTGAATGAGCATCCCGGATATGAGCAGATATCATACAATCAAGATATAACTCAAGATATTTCCCAGGATATGGGCTCAGAATTTTACTCATCAATTGTCCCCAAAAAGTGTTACCCTTTAGTATCCTGGCACTAACGGTTATATTTTTTTACGGAGAACGAGGCAATTTAAGAGATTAGACCCATGATGTGACCGTTTGCAACTGCTGAGCCTATATTTACTCATCACCACCCTATAACTTCTCATCCTTATCCCATTTATTCTTTACCGAAGTGAAAAAAGGTAAATTCCTCTTTCTCTTTTCCATCTTCTTCTCTCTTTCTGTTCAGCATTCCGGCGAGAATATGACAAGGCAAACAAGATCGAGTTCCGGCGACTCCGCCCCCTCATTCATACAATAGAATCTTCTCCAGGATCCGGAGAAAGAAATACGTACCTTTGATAGTGCCCATTTGTCGGCCCTCAAATCCTCCGGTATCTTCCCGGAAGGGACGGTATTCCGGCCGTTTGACCGGGAAATCCGGTCAGACATGGTTTCTGACGAGTGGTTGTGCTTTAGTGCCTTTCCTTTTACCTTAGGGTTACGGTTCCCCTTTCTAGACTTTATCACCGAGTTCTTCAACATTACAAAAATCTCTTTTAGCCAAACAATGCCGATGCTTTGGCGTGTCTTGTCCGTTCTTGACCAGATCAAGAAGAATCATATTCCTGATCTTTCTGTTCATGACCTCCCCCTAGCTTACCGGCTTAGATGCCACGGATCCTGTAGATTTTTGTTTTACTCCACCTCCGGCGAGCCGTTGATACTTCGTGCCACCAGGAACGAGGAGAAATGGCAATCCAAGTTCTTCTTTGTAAAAAGAGACTCAATCCTTGGTGGAACGGAATATCCGGTGAAGTGGTTGAGAAAGGGTAGGATTTAGGGTTTAAGGATGATCCTGCCTCTTATCCTGTTCCATATCCTGAACTGATCAACTTTCTTTTTACTGTTTTGTATGCAACTGATTTTAGGAAGCTTGCACCTCCCCTTGCAGATTCACAGAAGAGGATTGACGCTATCAGACTCCTTCCCGAGGCTGAAAGAAGTTTTAACCCATCTCCACCATCTCCAAGCCCTCTTTCCAGTGCAAACATGTCTGGTAAGGATCCTGCACGATATCCTGCATACATATTTTCATTTGATTTACTTAGGAGAAATTTTTACTCCTGGTATGCAGATTCCAGCAAAGTTCCAGTCTTCCTTGATCTCGATGAGCTCGACAGTTACCCTACTCCAGTCATGGTCAAGAAAGAGACCCCTGCTGCCACCAGCTCTAAGCCGCTCCTGGCTCCTAAAGCTAATCCAAGGACTCATGCTTCCACCGCAAAGAAGAGGAAGAACTCCGAAGTAAGTGCTCCAGGCTCCGACGGATTCTCTTATGATGAGCTCAGCTTCACTGATTCCTTGGAACCGATGACATCCTTCCTTAATAAGGTAATATCCTGACCCTACATCCTGCACATATATCCTGATAGAATATCCTGACAGGATATCCAAGTTAGCGAATATTGATTTATTCCTGAATTTTGACTTACAGGGCCTCCAGCATCTGCTCCACCTTTACAACGATGCCTGTGGTACTGCTGCACTCTATGAAGCCAGGATTAAACAGCTTGAAACTACTGTTGCCGACCAAGGTGCCATCGCTGAAGTGAAGACTCGGCATTATGAGGACAAGCTGAAGAAAGTGACCCAGGATGTTAGGATCGGAGGCTCACATGATTGTGCTAGTTTGTGTAAATTGTATAATCAATAGAGATGAACAGAGATTAAGTGCAACGGAAATGATCACAAACTTTGTAAACACAATCAATGGAGAAAATAGTTTGATAAACAATTGCTTCTCATAGAGTCAAAGGATTTACAAATCAAAGCAAAAGATTACAGATATGCTTACAAACTAAACTCCCCCTCAGCCTGATGCCCCAAGGTTGTTTGCACATAAGATGAAAGGATTAGACATGAGGAGAAGAACCCGCTCAGTCAATCAAATGTAACAGTACAGGGTACTGTTACATTTATAGGCAAACCAAACCACTGAGGTATCTCAGTTGACGTCACCATGAAAGTGACGTCTAACAGCCTTACAACCTGTATCTACTGTCCTTACACAAACACTGCTAACCTAACCGCTGACTATACATAAAACAAATAATTCACTAAACAGCTGCTCTCCCTTTATGTCAGTGCTTTACTCAAGGTTGATCAATCCTTGACTGGGCAGTGCTTTATCATCAGTAGATAGGACCAGCAGTGTTGGATACTTCAGGGTTTTGATCAGCAGTTGAAAGGGTAGCAACAGTTGTATATGGACAGTGGATAGAGACCATCAGTTGTTATAAATCACTTTCAAGGGGAGAGCAAAGTGTAAACTGCTGCTTATTGATAGTCCACTGATGTGATCCGGTTTTGGCTTTACATTATCTGTTCCTTTGGTAGGGTTCAATCCCAACAATCTCCCCCTGGAACAGATAATGCCAAAACCCTTCATTATTTAGGACCTTTATTACTCATCAAGAGTGCCTTGGCTTGTTCTTTGAATTCAGCTTCAAATTTCTTTACACTCTGGTCATCCTCATCCCTACACAGTGAAAGTTCTAGGAGATCTTGCAAATCTTCAACACTAAGGCCTAGTGCTTCTTTCCTTGATATGCACTTCACTTCGCCATTGGCTCTGACCAGGGTCAATACGTGAGTCTTTTGATCAGACATCCACTTTAGTATTTTTAAGCCAAGTGGGTTTCTTGGGAGAGACTTATTTGAAGATGAGTTGAGGGATGATGGCCTTGAAAACACCTGCAGACTTTCAGACATTCTTTTGAAAGCTTCTTCAATGACTTTGTCTGCAGCAGCTATATCTTCTGCAGTTTCTTGTTCAATAAGTTCTTGTCTTTCAACTTCTGTCTTGTCTTTTGCAGTGTTTGGAGACGCAGGTTTGTTTAATACCTTCTTAAAAAGGTTTTGAAGCTTTGATGAGTTGTCTTCATTCAGACCCATTTTCAAGATGGCGCCCTTGAGATACTCTGCTTCTTTTTCTATTACCTCTTCTTCAGTCAGCTGTTTGCCTTCAACTTGGTTTGACACAAGAGTAGAACTGTCTGCTGATTTTAACATTGTCATGAGGTTTTCAATTTTCTGTTCAAGCTTAATTCTTTGTTCATGCTTCTTTGAAATGCTTGAAACAGTTATCTTTCTTTTCTTTAGCCTTTCATAGGCTTCATCAGTCTGCTGTTTTGACCAGTTTGATATGGCTTCAGCAGTATCCATTTTTGCATCCACCAGCTCCTTTTTCTTTCTCTTATACTCAGCAGTTAGGTCAGCAATGAGCTTTTTGTATTTGCTCCAGTTTGGAGCATTCTTCTTCTTTGTAGGATCATTCTTGATTTTCTCAATCCTTTCTGCTTCATGCTTTAGAGCGACTATTGGCCATTCTTTAAACTGTTGTTCTTCAGCAGGATAGAATTTCTCTTCCATGATGTAGGCTAGATATTGTTTTCTTAACTTTTTCCTTTGTTCAGCCTTTTCTTTGTTTAGGTCTTGTGCAAATTCTTCTATCTGCTTTACTTTTGTGAAGTAGAACTCCAGTCTTTTAGCAATGCCATCTTCGCTTAAACGTTCACGTTCACTCTCAACTTTAGCTCTTAGTTTAGCTTGCCTTGCCTTGATTTTGAGGTAGTCATCCATATCATCTGGTGGCATGTAGCCTATGAGTGAGGAGAATCTTCTTTTTGAAGGATCTTCTTCTGTATAGAATTGCCTCATCTCATTTTTGATAGCTTCAAGTTCCAGTGGATGTTGTGCAGCATTAGGATCATGTATACCCTCATCGACAGGGATTGGCTTTCTTTTTCTGTTGAAGAGCTTTGGTTGTGATGTAGGAAAGTTTGGAGCAGTGGTGGATGACTGACTAACAGCTGTTGAAACAACTGGTGTCTCAACATCTGTTGTCATTACAACTGCTGATATGTCAGCAGTTGTCTTCTGCTTTTGAGCAGGGGATGGAAGTGGTGAGGTAGTTTTTGATGGTGGTGGTGAATCATCATCTGATATGAGATTCCTTCTCCTTTTTAATGAAGTAGGGGCAGATGATGTTTTGGGTGAATCAGTGGTTTGAATGATGGGGAGTGTCTGACAAACAACTGTTGAAACAACTGGTGCTTCAACCGCTGCTGTCATTACAACAGATGTTGTAACATCTGTTGTCTTCTGTTGGTGTGATTGTAGATGATGGTGGTAGAGCAGTAGTTATGGTGGTGTGTGGTAGAGTGGTGTGTGTTGAATGTGTGTGTGTTGATGACATGGCAGCTGTTTGGCTACTGACAGCAGTTTTTGTAACTACTGGTGTATCAGCTGTTTGACAAACAGATTTTGATACCTGTTTTTCTTTTTCTTTCTCAGGCTCAATATGAAGACCATGTTCAATTCCCATTGTATTCATTTTTCTCAACATCTTGATATTCTCCCCCTTTTTGGCATTATCTGAAGGGGGGTTATCAAGAAATGATAGGGAAGAAGGAACTTTGCCAGAGACGCTTTGAATGCTAGCCTTTATAGCCTTTATATCTGCTTGAGTGTCTTTAAAACGTGATTCCACCATGTTGGTCAGCATTTGTACGTGAATAGCATGCTTTTGATCAGCCATATGTTGCTGTTTTTCAAGCATGGGTTGAAAAATATTCCAAAGCTCATTTGCAGCAAATGCATGTTGTGCAGGTGCTTGAGCAGGAACAGCAGTGGCTTGTGCTTTCTGAGCTTTTAAAATCTCTTGCACCATCTCCTTTATTTCAGAAACTGATTCTTCTAGTTTTTCAACTCTGCCCGTCAATTCCTGATATTTTGAATCATCGCCTACTTTAGTAGGATCATCTGAATCCCCACCAGCAGTGGTTGTATCAATGTGTGACTTAGGAACAGAGTCCCAAAAATCACCCATTGATGCCCCTTGTTCTTGGTACTGGGGACTTCTTTCTTCAGCACTCGATAAACCTTTGATGGTACCAGTGGTTAGATTCAACTCACTGGTGGTTACCGAAGTTGCCATGGAAGAAATTGCCTTCAAGGAAGTCTTACTTATGAAACAACTGTCCAACTGAGGATCTGTTGATCCACCAGTTGTAGTTGCTGCTCCACTTGAACTACCACCGAGAGTTACTTGTAACTCAAGGGGTGTAACCTCCTCAATTGTTGCTGGGATAGCAGGAGTAGTAGCATCAGACCCAGTCACCTGTGGGGGTATGCTCTCAGTGACAGGTGATAGAGAGGAACTGGTTTGTGTCTGAGCTATAGCAGCTGCATGCAACAAGGGTAGCATGGATTGTGGCATTATTATTGGTGAGGGTATGGGGGTTGAAAGAGACATGTCCTTGGGATCAGGACTGAGGAAGATGGATCCGAGTGGATTCAGAGCTTCATATTGTGGTGTCCCTGTGCTTACAACCTGATCCTTTTGTGAGGATGCAAGAGGAGTTTTAGGCATGGGTTGAGATCTTTCTTCCAACTGCTGTGAGGAAGTAGCAGCAGTGGTTTGTGGTGACTTTTGTGTTGTCACATGCATTTCCTCTGGGATCTCATCTTCCAGAGTTGCCTTTGTTTTGGGTTTGGTGGGTTTTCTGGATGGTTTTCTTTTGGTCTTTTTGGTAATGTCAGGTGTGGGTTTCAAAGCAGTGGTTATGCTGCTTTGATCACCTGGAGCAGTGGGCTCAGCAGCAGATGTCTGAGGAGCAATTGTAACTGCTAAATTCTGCTCAGGCACCTCTGCTTTTGTTTTTATAGGTGCCATCATCCTTGAAAATGTTTCTTTTGTTAAGCTTTTTATTTGACAATGAACACCTTGTTTGAGCAAATTTACATTTTCCTCTTCAAATTTTTGTTCAAAATAATAACTCAAAAATCTTGGAAAAAGTAAAAATGCTTTGCTATCAAAATTTTTTATTAAGTCATTAAAGATCTCCTGGGAGTAGTTGTAGTTTTTGTTGTTTAGAATAGCATATCCCATGCATTGAATCTTTAATGGTATTTCATTGAACGATGTTGTTTTATTAGAAACACACATCAGAAGTGTGTGAAATAAAAACCTAGGTGCAGAAGGGAAATAACCTTTTTGTAAGGTATCTACCTTTGATTCTTCTGCATATCCCCTTTTTACGAAATCAGTTTTCATCTCGGCTTTATCAAAAGAGATTTTTCCTTCTTGATCATCCAGATTAAAGACTTCGGAGATTAATTGTGGTGTGATTTGAATCACTTTACCCTGTATCGAGGAGTTAATGGCTATGACTTTGTCGTCTTGTTTTTCAAGCGTCGCCTTTTTCCAAAACTCTCTCTGGGTTTGCAGATAGATGAGAGCATTTGATGTCAACAAAGTTTTGTACTTTGATGCAGATATTATTTCAATGATGGAGTCGAAAGTATGGTTATCTTTGGGTTTTGTGAGTAAACCCAAATAGTTGTGAGATTGTTTGTATGGTATTTCGATGGATTCTTTGGCCGTTTGAGCGACCTCTTTTGAAGGTGGTGGTGATTTAGGTTTTGATTTTGATTTTGACTTTGATTTTGTCATTTTTGCAGAGAAGAACGAAGAACGTTTTTGAAGATTTTGAGAAGAAGGGTTGGAAACTGCTTTGAGAAGAGAATTTTGGAATTCAATTCGACAGTGTAAAACCCTGTTTGGGGTTTAGGGCAGGGTTTTATTTAGGAAAAAAAATGATCGCTGATGTGGCAGCGGTTATTACGATCCGAGGGCTAAAAACTGACCACGTGTCAAACACTGATGAAACGGATGAAGCATGGAGAACAGTTGTTTTAAGAGCCACTGACGTATCAAGCATCAGTGGTTACAACGGTAAAAATTGTGGGCAGTGGATGATTTTTACTATCAGTGGATATCATATCAGTGGATAAGACACTGATTTTGAGCATCAATGCTTTTCAAGAAAATAAGGGATCAGTGGTTAACTTTCAGCAGTGGACAGTGTTTAGAGATCAGACGTTGGAACAAAACAGTGGTTAGGGTAAATGGTACAGATCTGAAAGACAGGTGTTTCAGCAACAGTTTTGAAGATTTTCATTCAAGGTTTTGCCACATGTCAATTTTGAAAGACAGTGGTTTAGTACCCCAGATGATGAAAAACTTTTTCCTAAGGCAACTCATTTTCGTTTAATATTCAATTAAAACATGAGTACCCTAGTAATTCAAGCACAGTTTGCAATCAATTTTTGATGAAAATTTAGGAGCAAACCTGAGTATGACATGATCATGACATATGTACCATTTCCTTTTGACCCATTTATGAGGACACTAATACCATCAAAAATAAGGTATTACATCCTGACAGGAGCTGAAACTATTGCCAACAAAAACAAGCATAAGTTCCAAATATATTATTCCAAAAAAAAAATGAATAATATATCCTGCTTATTCGAGAAAATCCTTTGAACACAACAAAAAAATGGTTAAAGGATTTTCTAAGAATAGTATCAAAAAGATCTGGTATAATTTCAATAGAGAATATAATCACATCACTCACAAGTTTTTGAAAAATGGTCAGTAGTTTGACAACAGTGGTAGGAAACTTTTGGAATACATTTTGACCACTGTTTGGTACCATTTTCTTTGTCAGTTGATTGCAAACCTGAGGACACATGGATAAATTTTTGAACATTTGTCTAGTCCTCTTTGGAGTTCATTCAATGGAATCAAAACCTTTTCCTGAACAGATGAATGCATATAGTTGCTTAATGACCATTATTACCCTAAACTTTGACTCATAAGTGTTTTATGTTTATACTCTTTTCTTTTGACTTCAAAAGTTTTGAGATAGACACACTTCTGAGTTTTTGTGAATTTCCTCAATGTATTTTAACAAAGTTGATTTTGTCCTTTTGAGGAACTCAACCTGTTTTCAACACATAAGATTTGAATGACTAAAGTTTTAATTCCCTCTTTTTGAGTTAACAAGACATCAATGTTTTTATGAACATATGTTTTGTTAATCTGAGGTTCAGACTTTAGTATTTATGGAAAACATCACAAATTACACATCAACAATTGAAATTAATTTAGAAAATAAGAAGTAATCTCATAGTTTAACATATATTTATTTCAGATCTAGAAACCATGAGTGTTTTGTGCATAAATTCACTTGTTGTGTGAAATTTGTGTGTCATATGACATCTTGGTTGATGTACAGAGTTGTTGAATAACCATTTTGATCATGATTTACTCGATACTCTGTTTTTCAACTAAATACAACCAACCTTAGTATCAATGAACTTCGAGCCGAACTGTTATGTCAATTTGACTGTTAAATCGAAATTGACTGTCCAGGCTCTGATACCAATTGTTAGGATCGGAGGCTCACATGATTGTGCTAGTTTGTGTAAATTGTATAATCAATAGAGATGAACAGAGATTAAGTGCAGCGGAAATGATCACAAACTTTGTAAACACAATCAATGGAGAAAATAGTTTGATAAACAATTGCTTCTCATAGAGTCAAAGGATTTACAAATCAAAGCAAAAGATTACAGATATGCTTACAAACTAAACTCCCCCTCAGCCTGATGCCCCAAGGTTGTTTGCACATAAGATGAAAGGATTAGACATGAGGAGAAGAACCCGCTCAGTCAATCAAATGTAACAGTACAGTGTACTGTTACATTTATAGGCAAACCAAACCACTGAGATATCTCAGATGACGTCACCATGAAAGCGACGTCTAACAGCCTAACAACCTGTATCTACTGTCCTTACACAAACACTGCTAACCTAACCACTGACTATACATAAAACAAATAATTCACTAAACAGCTGCTCTCCCTTTATGTCAGTGCTTTACTCAAGGTTGATCAATCCTTGACTGGGCAGTGCTTTATCATCAGTAGATAGGACCAGCAGTGTTGGATACTTCAGGGTTTTGATCAGCAGTTGAAAGGGTAGCAGCAGTTGTATATGGACAGTGGATAGAGACCATCAGTTGTTATAAATCACTTTCAAGGGGAGAGCAAAGTGTAAACTGCTGCTTATTGATAGTCCACTGATGTGATCCGGTTTTGGCTTTACATTATCTGTTCCTTTGGTAGGGTTCAATCCCAACACAGGATGCTGAGATCAAGCTGGCCACTGTCCAAATGGAACATGAACAGGCCATGGTTTCTTTCCGGGAAGGAATCAAAGCTTCTGCCATCGTCTCCTGGCTACAAGCTCGTATTAAGATGGCCTATGAGGCCAAGGAGACAGGTCTTGAGTGCCCATCCTGGCCGGTCGAATCCTGGGTGGCAAAGCTGAAGGAGCTTGGAGGCAAAGCCGTGCCCCTTCCTGCTGAAGCTGGTGAATCCTCTAAGTCGGCAGAGGTGGCAGACAAGGCTGGAGACAAGAAGGATGCTGGAGCGGATGCTGGGATGGATGCTGGTGAGGATGCTGCTCAGGATGCTGAAGATGAGAAGGCAGAGGAGGTTGGAGAAGATGCCGCTGTGTGAGGGCATTCAGGTGGGCAATGATGGATATACGTGCCAAGGCCGGAGCCCACTTTTTTAAACTTGATCGTTGGTCTGTAACCCTAAAACAATTTACTTTTTCTGCACTTTACTTTCCTGCATCTAAATAATATGATGGCCAAAGGTGGGGGGATCCTGAGTTTCAGGTCGAAGCCCTTGGTCATCAATGATAGTATGTTTTGTTTTTTGAACAATATAACAGTTGGAGGCGGATGGGTCTCAGTTTGAGACAAAACCTTCAACTGTTAGGTAAATATGGTAAGGAACTAATTGTGCTCTTGGTGGATGGTCCTTGGTTTGAGGTGAAACCAAGAGCACAACTTTTGGTACGTTAATAACGTAACCCTTTTCTGGCTTTATTTCTGTTGTTATATTTTCACTACATGAATTTTACTTGTAAAAATAATTTTGTTTGAACATTCTTGGGAACACATTGTAAATGTATCCTGAAAGATATCCTGATCAGGATACTGACAGACAATCTGTAAGTTATCCAAATAAAAAGGAGAGATCATACCAGGAATCCCCTAAGGAATCAATTCCAATTTTCCTCATTAGGAATGTCCCCAGTGCACACTTACAAACTTGGATCCATCCTTTACATCGTATGATATATGTCCCATGTGTTTAACATAGGAATATAGATATAGTCATACTTTAGATTCACTGAATATCCAGGGGTAAACCCTTGACATCCTGGGATTAAACCCTTAATATTCTGGGCATTAACCCTGATTTTCATGCGCTACAGGCGAGAGTGTATAAACTCCAAGTCTTAGAAAGGTGAAAACCTTTAAACCTTAGAGGGTATGAAAATACCCTTTCGTGAGAGAGGGTGATCAATCCTCATATACCTTTAGAATCCAGGATATAGCCAATAGTAACGAAATTGTCAGCCACTTTTACATGAACTGGTCCCGTTACCTTGAACTATCCCCAGATGACTTGCGCTCCAGACGGGGTGTTCAAACCCAACTCGAAAGAAAGGTGAATACCTTTAAACCTTTGAAGGGATCAGGATCCCTTAAACGTGAGAGAGGGGGCCAATCCTCTAATCTTTTGAAATATCCTGAGCGTATATCCTGGAGCTATATCCTGACACATATTCTGCAAAACAACCTTAAACTAAGGTGGGTGTTAGCTTGGCTAACACCCCTCTGATGCCTAAGTCAGTATTGGGTCCAAGATAATAAACGAATTCAAATATATTTAAGAGAGATAGAACACATACCATTCTGAGATAGAAATTAAATTCTATTCTTACTTGAAATAGAGCTTTAAGTGTATAGCATTCCAGGATCTTGGTAGCATTTCCCCTTCCATGCTCCTGAGTCGGTATGCTCTTTTTCCTGATTCTGATTCAACCTCATATGGTCCTTCCCATTTTGGAGTCATGTCACGGCCCTCAGTCCCGGTTTGACCCGGTCCAGAGCCGCGAGGCAGGAAATCCCGTGGTATCTAAGTTGCTGACAGCGGTAGTCTTTTTGAACAGGATCGATTAATATTAAAACTGCTCGTTTATATATAATATAGGGATAAATCCCATAATTTACAAATACTTGATTTCACTGGGAAATCCTTTATTTCTTAAAACATGTTTCTTTATTTATTTACATTGAGCCACTTTCTAAGCTTGTAGTGCTCCACGGCACTTTTCTTTTGCTCACAACAGATCACCTGAAACATTTTTGAAAAAGGTTTTGTCAGCAGGGAAATACTGAGTGAATCATTCAGTTTTACTAAAACGACACTTTTGTTATAATTTACAGTATTAAGAGAGATTACAATGTTTCAGATATCAAACCAACTACCCACAGTACTTGTCACTCGAACACACATTGGCTATCTCGTTGTCCAATGGTGTTTGTGACTATGGTCATATCACTCATTGGCTAACTCGTTGTCCAATAGTGACGGATATCAAGTAATGTATACAAAACCCCACATACCGGCTGTAACTTGGTGATTACATAAACTTAATCACTGTAATTATAACTTTGAAAAACATTTAAAAATTTATAAAATACTTTGATAAAAAGAGAATGACTCACATTGTAGATTTAACAAGCAGAATATAAGCCTACTGATTAGCCTTGATTAACCTAATTTAAATAATAATGCACACATAAACAGGTTAGTAACTAATACAGCAGTTACGTCAATTCACGAGATTCAATCCTCACAACGATTTATTAGTGCAATACTTAACAATTCAGTGGATTCACAACGAATGACAGAGTATAGTCCGAATTCGAACAGCACTCAAACATTCAAGTCGAAATCACATTGAATAACAAAGTATAAACTCAATTTGAGCGGCACTTAAACAATCGTTGGATAATTATAATCGATCGGACGTTGAATCGTAATAGCGATCGAGTTATTACCCTGATTGCGGCAGCACTTCGTGATTAGTGTGTGTTAATTGTGTAAACAGAAAGTAATTCGATGTCAGAAACGAATTTCTTCGTCGAACTTATGCCAAATTTTAAGTCCCAATGTCTGCTATTTATACCCAAAGTTTGGTCAGCCCTGCGCATCGTAGGCCTAGAACCCTTACGATGCGTAGGGAACTTTAACAGGCTTACGCATCGTAGGCTTTAAACCCCTACGATGCGTATGGTTTGAAAATAGGTTATAGGGTAGCCACGGTTGGGACTAGCTATGCTGAGTTGACACTTTCTTAATTTAACATTTTGACAGCGAGTAAATGTAGATAAATATTAACTAGGGTATACACCCCCTGAGTTTTAGGGGCCCTAATCCTGATTCTGAAAATTATGAAAATTTTAGGGTTTGTTCAGAATCACGTGGGTTTCTCAATTAGGGTTTCCTATTGGTTAAATTAAGATAATAACTAGGACTTTTGATGAGAGTTGTTACATTCTTCCCACCTTAATAAAAATCTCGTCCTCGAGATTTACTGGAATAAATGAGGATACTTTCTCTTCATTTCTGATTCCAGCTCCCAGGTGTATTCAGCTCCTCTCTTTGAATCCCATCTGACTTTGACTAAAACTAGTCGTTTATGTTTGAGAAACTTGATCTTTCGATCCTCAATTTGAAGAAATTTCAGCTTTTCGTTTACCTCTATATCTTGAAGAGGTACTACCAGTGATTCATCTGATAAGCATTTCTTGAGATTGGATACATGAAATACATCATGTACTCCAGCTAATTCTTCTGGTAGTTGTAAACGATAAGCAACTAATCCTATACGTTGGATCACTGAAAATGGTCCTACGTACCTTGGACTTAGCTTTCCTTTCTTTCCGAATCTAACTACTCCTTTCCAAGGAGAAACTTTCAAGAGTACTTTATCTCCAACCTGAAATTCTATCGGTTTGCGTCGATTATCTGCATAACTTTTCTGGCGATCTCGAGCAGTCTTCAACCTTTCCTTGATTTGAGTAATCTTGTCGGTCGTCTCTTGCACTATCTCAGGCCCTGACAATTGACTTTCTCCTATTTCTGCCCAACAAACTGGAGTTCTACACTTTCTTCCATAAAGTGCCTCAAATGGAGCAGTTTCAATACTTGAATGATAACTATTGTTATAGGAGAATTCAATTAAGGGTAAATGATCATCCCAACATCCACCAAAATCAATTACACATGCTCGGAGCATGTCTTCCAGTGTTTGTATCGTCCTTTCACTTTTTCCGTCTGTTTGAGGATGATATGCAGTGCTTAAATTTAGTCGAGTTCCCATTGCTTGCTGGAAACTTTTCCAGAAATGGGAAGTGAAATGACTATCTCTATCTGATACAATGGAGAGTGGGACTCCATGCAAAGATACCACTTCGTCTACGTACAACTTGGCTAGTCTTTCCATGCTAAAGGTTTCCTTCATTGGTAGAAAATGAGCTGATTTGGTTAATCGATCCACAATTACCCAAATCGCATCATTACCTTTTCTGGTCTTGGGTAACTTAGTAACAAAATCCATTTTTATGAGTTCCCATTTCCATACAGGCATTTCTAATTGTTGTAGTAATCCTGAAGGTTTCTGATGTTCGGCCTTAACTTGTGAACAAGTAAGACATTTAGATACATATTTTGCTATATCTTTTTTCATTCCTATCCACCAGAAATTCTTTCTTAAATCTTGGTACATCTTATTGTTTCCAGGGTGCATAGTATACCTAGATTTATGGGCTTCTTCTAAAATCTTATTTCTTAATTCTCCTTGCTTCGGTACCCAAATTCGTTTCTTATGAAATCTCCAAATTTCATCATTTCCTTGCTCTAGTTCCTTAATATAACCTTTCATTCCTTCAGCATCGTCCTTGATTGCTGTTTCCTGAATTTTCTTTAATTGTTGCATTAAATCTAATTGTAGATTTAATCTAAGAGCACGGACTCGCTTTTGTTTTTCATGATACTTACGACTTAAGGCATCTGCAACTATGTTTGCCTTTCCTTCGTGATATTGAATATCACAGTCGTAATCGCTTAGAACTTCCATCCATCTTCTTTGCCTCATATTTAACTCTTTCTGCCCAAATATATACCTTAAACTTTTATGATCTGTATAAACAGTAAACTTACTACCATACAGATAATGTCTCCAAATTTTCAAGGCAAAAATTATGGCTCCTAATTCTAAGTCATGAGTCGTATAATTTTCCTCGTGTTTTTTCAACTGCCGGGAAGCATACGAAATTACCTTCTTGCGTTGCATCAATACACATCCGTATCCTAATTTTGAAGCATCACAATATACTTCAAAATCTTCTGTTCCTTCGGGCAATGCTAAAATTGGAGCATTCGTCAATCGTTACTTTAAAATCTTAAAAGCTTCTTCTTGCTTATGTCCCCATTCAAACTCAGCGGATTTACAGGTTAACTTAGTCAATGGTACAGCTATCTTAGAGAAATCCTTAATAAATCGTCTGTAGTATCCAGCTAAGCCTAGAAAACTTCTAATTTCCATAGCTGTTTGTGGGACCTTCCATTTGGTAATTGCTTCTATTTTAGCAGGATCTACGTGAATTCCTTCGTGATTCACCATGTGACCTAAAAATTGTACTTCCTTTAACCAAAATTCACATTTCGAGAATTTGGCATAAAGTTTTTCCTTTCTTAACAAAGTTAAGAGTGCATGCAAGTGTTTGCAATGTTCTTCCTGACTTTTGGAATAAATAAGTCTATCGTCAATGAATACGATTACAAATTTATCCAAGTATGGCTTACAGATCCGATTCATCATGTCCATAAATGCTGCTGGGGCATTTGTTAGTCCAAAGGGCATGACTGTAAACTCATAATGGCCATACCTAGTTCTGAAAGCAGTTTTAGGTATGTCTTCTTCTTGTACTTTTAACTGGTGATATCCGGATCTTAAGTCTATCTTAGAAAAATACCTAGCGCCTTGAAGTTGATCAAAAAGATCGTCAATCCTAGGTAATGGGTATCGATTCTTAATTGTAACTTTATTTAGTTCTCTATAATCAATACACATTCTCATTGATCCGTCTTTCTTTTTCACAAACAACACTGGTGCTCCCCAAGGGGATGAACTAGGTTGTATAAATCCTTTGCTTAATAATTCATCTAACTGCTTTTTCAATTCTAGCATTTCGGTGGGTGCTAATCGGTAAGGTGCCTTGGCTATTGGTGTAGTACCCGGAATTAGATGAATTCTAAACTCTACTTCCCTATCTGGTGGTAACCCAGGTAATTCTTCTGGAAAGATGTCTGGGTATTCTGAAACTATAGGGATGTCTGGGAGTTCCTTACTTTTAGTGTTAATGATTACTGAAATCATATACACCATTCCTTGCTTTCGTTCATAACTAGCAACTTTCATTACTGATATGAACTTTAGTGGCTTTCGTGGTTTATCTCCGGTAATTACAATTACCTCTCCTGTGGGAGTACGAATTTCTACGGAATTCTTGTCACAAAGGATTCGAGCATGGTTGGCTATTAACCAATCCATTCCTAACATGACATCGAATCCGGCTAACTTCATAGGTAACAGGTTTGCGGAAAACTTATGACCTAACAGTTCTATCTTACCTTCTTGCAAAACCCTATTTATGTTAACAGAATTTCCGTCTGCCGTTTCGACTGTAAAAATTTGCCTAAGGGTGGTTAAAGGTAAGTTAAGGGCTTGGCAAAATGAAGTATTGATAAAACTTTGGTTTGCACCAGAGTCAATAATACTTTTGCATAAACGTCGTGGACCAAGAACGTACCAGCTATAACGTCAGGGATCAGTTCGGCTTCCTGAGTGGTTAGCTGGAATGCTCGGACATTCTTCTTAGTAGCTCCGTCGGCTGTCTTGGATTTGTTATCTGCTAGCTTGACTAATTTAGGACATTCTGGTCTAAAATGTCCTGTTTCTCCGCAATTATAGCAGACTCTTGTTTTCTTTCTGCATTCTTCTTCGCGATGTCCTGCCATTTTGTAGAAGTTGCAGATTACATTACATTTTCCAAAATGATTCTTTTTGCAATTTCTGCAAAAAGGCGGTTGTGCAGATTGTCTCCTTCCTCTTTTCTTGAACCTATTATTATCATTACCCACACGAAATCCTTGGGTAATCTTTTGAGCCAATTCCTTCTTTCGATCTTCTTCTCTTGTGCGCACCAGTTCATCAGTTAGGGTATTAGCTAATTCCACAGCATCGTCAATGGTGCGAGGTCTCGCAGCTTTAACGATATTGCGGATTTCACTAATCAATCCCCAAATGTAGCGAGAAATGAGTACCGGTTCTGGCGAAGCCAGTGTAGGTACCACTCGAGCATATTCAAAGAATGTCGAAGTATAACCGCGACACTCTACGCCTACCATACGATGGTTTAGGAACTTATTTGCCATTTGTTCCTTTTCATATTCAGGACAGTATTTTCTTTCTACAAGAATTTTAAATTCTTCCCAGTTCATAGCATATGCCATCCTTCTTCCTTTTGCTTGTAGCACCGTGTTCCACCATTCTAGTGCCCCTTCTTTGAATAAATTTGACGCATACATAACTTGATCTTCTTCGGAACACTTACTTATTGCAATTACTGCTTCAGTTTTCTCTAACCAACGCAGTACTGCAGTTGCTCCTTCATTACCCGCAAATTCAGCAGGTTTGCAAGCAAGAAATTCTTTGAAAGTGCAACCAGGCGTTGCGGCTTTCATTTTCTTAGGAGGTGGAGCCTGTAGTGGATTATTATTGTCATGATTGCCGCCTCCATTTACACTATGACTAAAATTATCTTCCTGAGTACGTTTGCTAGGAACGATTTGTTGCGGTTCTATTGGATTTTTAACAGCAGCAACGAATGCTGGAATAGCATTGGCTATCCCTTGAGCAACAATATTTTCAATATCTTGTCTAGTCATATACTGGTTTTCCTGATTTTGTTCAGATTGATTCCCTTCATTAACTGGTTCATTACTAGCGTTTTCCATCTGATAATTAGTGTAAATATAACTATTAGTATCAAATAATTGTAAATAAAGCAATTACACAGAAGCACATAAAATCTGACAACACAGATATATATCCAAAATTGTCAATGTTTCGACTTCTATTTTGCTTTATATATTATATAGGCATCCATACACACCGTTTATCTTACAATGTTTTATTTCCCATTTTACAGAGTTATATTTAGCTATTATTATTATACAGACATTCTTTCCAACCCCACTTTTCTTTGATCAACTAGTAGTTTAGTAGCGACGCCCCCTTTCGTCGTATTTCCAGGAAATTTGCTCCCCCATTTCCCGGATCCTATTCCCTGTACTTATCAACTCTTCACCGTACTGACGGAGTTCGGCTAAGTTTTCATTACTCATTGGAGGATTGGGGATAGGGTCTGGCTCCCACTATGGAAGGAAAGAATAAGGACTGTTGACAATATTTTGGAATGGCCAGTCATTTGTCCACCATTCTTCCATTTGACCTAAAGGTAGAGTGTGGATTAGTGGATCTGGAATAGCTGGTTCCAGATTGACAGGAAGTTGGTTTTCTAGGTAAGTATATAGATTATTATGGATAGGGCTAATAACATCACAATTTGCCAGTAGACGGTCGATTTCGTCTTGAAATGTGATTTCTTCAGCTTGTCTAGAATTCTCTCCAATTTCTATTCCTTTTTGTTTATAATCTTTCCTGATCTCTATCTCTGCTGGATTTGAACTTTCTCCGATTTCGATTTCTTTTCCTTTGTCTATAGGGTTTTCTATTTT
>JARYGA010052529.1:0-26883 GCA_030545235.1 Helianthus tuberosus | reverse complement strand
TCATTAAGAGTGGGTTGTCTAACTTACTCTCTACTAAACTAAGTAGATTCCTAATTCCATGAGATGCGGGGCTATGGTCGGCACTGGTATCAAATAACATGAATGCAAAATTTTGGGTTGGTAAAGAACGTACCAGCAACCATATCTGGGTCCTGGCATGCTTCACTAGCTTCGGTGTTGGATGTTCCTTCATGGTCTTGGTTAATCTCCCTTGGGCAATCCTTCCCAAGCTGCCCCTTACCATCGCTGTTACAACCTTCCTTTCCCCTTTTCGTCCCCTGCTAACACGTTTCCCTGTCGTATCCCCTTTTACCACAGTTGTCACACTTCCTATTACCGCATTTCCCGTTATGATGGCGCTGGCATACTTCACACTTAGGTAGATTACCCAGGTACATCTTTCCCTTTTTGGCCTTTTTCTTTTCATTTGCCTGATCACCTCCCTGAAATTCACCGAGCTTCCTTTTGTTCTTCCCAGATGTCTCCACTGGTGTTTCCTTTTTCTCGTCCGGGATCGAAAGTTTCACCAGCCTAAGTGCTTCCTTAGTGAGCTCCAGTCCTATCACATGGGCAATCACGGGTGATGGTGGCGTTGATACCATCATCAAGCTCAAGGCTTGAGGTGTCAGTTCCTAAATGGATTGCTCCATTTTCTTCAACTCGGGTTCCACTAGGTACGGAATGACCCGCGACAAATCGTAAAGCCTTCGTACGTGCTTCACCACATCTGGACCTTCCTTCTGTAGTTCCCAGAATTCTAATTCCAGCCTTTGGATATCAATCTGTGAACAATACTCCTTCTGCATTATTTCTTTCAGCTCGCTCCATGACATCGCATATGCTACAGCCTCGCCCAATTCTCGAACCTTACGGTCCCACCATAATTGAGCTCCATCTTGTAGCAATCCGGAAACGTACGGGACTTGCTGCTTTGGCGTGCAGCCACTCATTCGCACAACGGCATCCACATTCTCAGCCCATTTTACAAAAGCTATGGCACCTCCCGTGCCATCGAAATTCAGAGGGTTGCATTCTAGGAAATGCTGGTAGGTACAACTTGTATCCAAGAATTCATCATCACATAAGGTATTAGCAAGGCACTTTGGGGACTTTCCAAACGTATCGTAATGTGTCTCAGGTGACTTAAACATTACCGTTTGGTAGGTTTCTCCCCGAGGCACCTTCGCCATGTTGGTAGCGAAGAACCTCGTGCCGAGCTCTGACTCGAGAGGCGTGCGCTAACCATTCTGCCTCAGTCAGTCGGGTGATCTCTTGATGCGACATCTTCTAGGAAGAAGTTCATGTTAGTTAGGTCGCTTCTATTCGGGGAACATAAATAGTTGTTCGAAACACTTGTATCACACATGTTTAAGTCATCATATTACACATCACACCATTTATCAAGCAAGTAATTGGAATCATGTTTACCGAAAGTATATCAAACAAACACGTGTTTCTCAGTCATAGCACATTCCCATTATATTGGTATCACGTCTTATGATTAGGTTTTCATTATACGGGTAAGCACATTGCATCAAACTTATAACATTCGTACGTAATTTGGGTTTCGTTTAATGAAAGTATAGCAAGTAAACATGTAGTATTAAAATTTTAGTACGCACATAAGCGTTACTGATCGCATTTAGTAATGACATGGCGACTATACTTTCGTTGGTTATTGGCCACAGTGCTTTGGGTGCATGCTTAATGACAATTGGTCCCCATCGTTTTCTAGATACAACTTCATTGTCTTACAAAATGTATCACATTATCCGGGTCACCGGGTCCCCCTACCTTTGCCCAACAAGTATATCCGCATATCTAAATTACGTAGTCAGACGTGGTCTTCACAAATTTCCACAATCTTGGGGTCTCTACCCAATCATAACGCAGTCTGCGTTATCCAGACACCAACATTTCTGGTGACTAAGGTGGGGGGAAGGAAAGAAAAGTAAACTGTCGACACGCTTGAATTCCTCTGCGAGCTCGTATATTCCTCAAAGTAGTCAACTGATTTGTCGCTTAATGGTAAAAGGAACGAGTATCGAGATCCTGAGGACGGTGAAATTTCAGAGGTCAAGAGCATAAAAGGGATTCTGATGTACGTGGCGGATCAAGGCATGCTGGTGGAGGGCGTGGTGTTTACTTAAAGTTTTCAGACAATATGCTGTCTTGTGATGTAGACACTTAACTCATGTTTTTGGTTATGTAACATTTTGCATTTGACGTTGCTCTTTGTGGTGTCAGCTCAAGCTTCCACGTTTCGCGACTCATATCCTCAACTGCAGTTGATGTTACAGGAGCAACTTGTGTGGTTTTCATAACGCGAGAAATGGTGAGGGTTTATAGTTAGCATAGTGCGTTTATAGGGACCATCAAATCGGCTTATCGAGCGTTGTAGAGGTGAATATAGCAAGCGGTGCGGCCTGGAGCATCTCTACTAGGTGCGGGTATGTCCAGACAGAAAGTGTTAGGTACGATGGTGCACGGGCGTCGATCTCCACAAGGGAAAACGAACCTCTCCACAGGTGAGGGGGTTATCTGATGCAGGTAGATGTAAGGGGAGCAACGTCCGGCAGACAAAAAGAAACAGGATCGTGACCACGTAAAGGTGTAGGTTCAGCAGGCGCAACATCAAGCTGACCCAAATGGTGGAGTAGCTGGTTCAAGTGCAGGCTCCGGGTCATGTAACGGTGTGGAGGACATCAGCGGTGAGTGTGGGTAGCAAAGGTGCATCCATAGGAGCTGGAACAGGGGCTGAAACAGGAGCCACAAGAGAGCGTCACAGGAAACTCGAAAGGTGGGAAACCATTGTCATCGTCTATCCACCCATTTCGGGTGTGCGCGTATCGAGGATCAACTTGGGTTGCAAAAGGCGCATGATCGAACCGTACAGGCACAGGTCAGGGTGGGGTTGAACAAGAGAGTCAACAGGTGTAACAGCGATAAGTGGGGGATCAACATGACCAGCAGCAATAACATGGTCACCCTCCAGTAGTGGTGCATCAGCAGGGTGATCATCAATGGGTAGGTCAGCAATCACAGGATCAATGCCAGCATGAACAGGGTCATGCTCAAACACTGGGTCAGGAGCAGCTACTGGCTCAAGGGCCATGGCAGGCTCGGGATCAACGAACTCCATATCAAAATCTGCATGATCAGCGAATGCAGGGTCAACTGGGTCTACTGGGTCAACCATAGGCTGATCCAAGTGGATGAACTCTATCTCCTGGTCTGGGTCAAGTCCAGGGAAAAACAGGGTCTGAATCCTCATCGAGGTCGTGATCGAAAGCAAATCTAGGAGCAGAGACAGCAGATGATGCCCTGTCAGGATCTGAACCGTGTGAATAGTGCTGTGCGCTCCGAGTGTGTGACGGTGCGGAGGCCACAGACTCGAAGGAGTCTGGAGCGGGTGAATGTGCAGGTGACTCCTCAGCTGGAGCATCTGCGAGTAACAAAAGACCACCGTCAGCTAGAAGGGCCTCGCCCTCAACATCGTCCTCCAGGGGCTCATCATCAAACGGATCGACGTCGTCGTCAGCGTCGGCGTCGAGGAGCATATCGTAAGCAGGATAAACGGCCAAAGGTATGGGAGCAGGGATCTCTACGAGTGGTAGGTACCCAGCAAAAGGACCATCAGCGGGCTCATCGACAGAGTCGGGTAGCGCAAAGGGCTGAAAGCCATCCTCGTCTGTGCTGGTAACATCTGATGTGTGGACCTCGTGCTCTGAAGACTCTAAGTCGTCTGATACTATGGGTCTAGGGTCCGTGGTGGTCCGAATCACCTGTGCCGGACGAGTCCATGGTGTCTGTAACACAAACACAAATTATGTACAAATAATCAATCATATAATCAGACAAGCACATTAGTCACCAGGTAAGCAATCAAACAATTCTCCTAGTCCTACTAGCCTCCCAGCCTCTCAGACTGCTCTTCCTAGTCTCACTAGCCAAATTCTCCCAGCCTCTCAGACTGCTCTTCCTAGTCCCACTAGCCAAATTCTCCCAGCCTCTCAGACTGCTCTTCCTAGTCCCACTAGCCAAATTCTCTCAGCCTCTCAGACTGCTCTTCCTAGTCCCACTAGCCTATTCTCCCAGCCTCTCAGACTGCTCTTCCTAGTCCCACTAGCCAACTACCTCGGTCTCCTAGACCGAGCCTCGGTCTTCCAGACCGAGCCTCAGCCTCCCAGACTGAGCCTATAAATAATAAATAAAATGTGCTCAACATTTGTTTATAAAAACGTTTTGGATCTGGACTTAAGTGGTATGCAGTGTAAAAATGTTTTCGTGAGAGCCCTAGTGATCATAGTCTAGACTCGAGAAGGAATCCTAGTTCGCTATGATCAGAGCTCTGATACCAAGCTGTCACACCCTGGCTTTGCGGAAGCGTGGTTAATTTGGTGTGACTTCTTAATACCATAGCTTAATCATAACAAAGCTATATGAAATAAAAATCATGCAAGATCATCCATTGAATTAAGTTTTAAAACATAAGTAACACAATCATTGTCTTAAGGCGTCAACTCATGCGATAGACACTACAACCTGATAACATAAAAAGAAACGTTGTTTGAAAATACACAACACCAACGTGAAATAAACGCAGTTTAAGGACTGTGACTCGTCCAGGAAAAAGCCACATCTCCTAAACTTGGATGACCTCATAACCCTTATGCAGCGGGAAAACGTAGCATACCATGCCAGATCCTTAATTACCTGAAATACATGTAAGTTGGAAAAATCAACAAAAATTGTTGAGCAAGTTCATGTGTAGTGAGTAAGTAAAACCTTTGTAAGTATGAAATCCTGGTACGTAGCAAATAAGGAAAAAGAGATCACCAATGGTTTGCAAAGCCATTGATATGTGTGAAGTGCAAGTAGGAAGACTCAAACCTAGCAGATTTATGCGTTGGGTACAAAGTCACCCCGAGGTCCGTACTGTTTGGGCCTGGGGCTGGGCTCGCTACACCCAGATAGATCTACCGCTCCTGCCCCTCGGTCCTACTATGAGGATTAATAGTCCCAAGTTTCCGCCTACCCACTCACATGATCTAAATAATAACCCTCCTTACGCTAACCATACCATGTAAGAAATATTCGTAATCATAGTAACATGTATTTCACCCCCGCAGTTTAGAAAACTGAAAACAGTTAGAGAAAAGGGGGAGCATGAACTCACAGTGGTGCGTCTCTACCAAGTATATCTCCTGATCAAGCAGCTGTGCGATGACCTACACGTACTAAGTCTATTAGACGGACGGCCGTGCCTTAGCTTAGGGTTTAAGTTTTTGGGAAATAGTTAGACAACTATTTCGTGTTTATATTTTTGTAAGTACTTGGTAATTATTCTCCTTCCCAAGGATGGGGGATTTATTACATGCGTGTTCGTAACATTCGAAATACATTATTAAGCCTCACTTAATATATTTTATTTCTTACTTCAAAATATAATCATTTTTCCCAAAAATATTATATTTTATTTCATACAATTTTCCAAAATAATATTCTTCGACAAATACGCGTTCGTTGGTGTTTTCTAAATTGCGTAAGTTACGGATAAAGATCGGGTGGTAATAATTATACCGTTGTAACTCATTATTTATTGTGAAGGCGTTCGTATTATTTTGGAATCGTTAACATTCGGTAATATTATTTTTACCCTAAAAATAATATTTGTATAGTTCACAAAATAATCATAAAAATCTCACAAGTGTTGTTATGAAAATATATATATATATATATATCAAATATATATTTATCAAGTTTTATTTTGTGAAAATCCCACCTCCGATGTTTCGTAAATAAAGTCGTGGCGAAACTTACGTTTTGAAAACAAGTCAAAATAGATTTACAACACTTGTAGTGAAAATATTCCCAAGTGTTAGGTTTTTAGAAAAATTTCGCCAGAGTTTCCCCTGTAACTGGAGGTGGCCACGCTTTCAAGCGTATCCTTTTCTTTTAAAATTCAAATCAACAATTTTCTCAATCAACAATAAACAATATTCAAACCATCAAACTAGTCAAAATAGATGTAAATCGCAAAAATGCATGAACTTGTGGTTTATCTAAAATATGAAGTAAATCTCATTACTTTTAGTGGATCTTTGTATAAATCCATCCGGTTTCGTAAAAGTCTTGTTTTTAATGAAATTCCATCTTTACAACTTCTAGTAAAATTTGACAAAACTAGTTCCTTGTCGAAAATTAGTGTTACACAAGTGTTTACACACTTGTGTGTTTATAAAAAAAATCATTCTTGTTTGTATAAGATCCGGTTTTAGAAAATAAGATTTCCTTGACACTTGATCCTTTGAAAATACCGCTTGTAGATCCGTAGATCTACTAGTTTTAAACACTATTTCATAAGTAATATTGATTTTACACAAGTTCATGTTTAGTGTGTGGTAGAGTTTCATCATTTAACCCTTTGTACACTTAAACAAACTCTATGCCATGATTCTTGATCATGACTAATCCGGGTTAGATGATGATCTGAGCTACCACATCATAGATCGGCACTAAATAATCACACAAAACAAATCTTACAAGATTTACACAACCCTTGTGCTATTAACCAACATTTTTAACATTTTAGTAGACTTTTAACATATCATCTTGCATGTTCTTGAGTTTTAACCGTCATATTTCATTTTACCCACTTTAAAATAGATCGAGAGTGTGTTTCAAGCAACTTACTACTAGCTCGAGGCTAGGGAAGAATCTAGTCGAAGATCGGGTGGATAAAAGCAATGTAGCGAGGTCCTTCACAATCCGAGTGCACCAAGCTTCCTTATACGCAATCCTTAGCACTTGTAGTTGTATGGAATGAGTTGAATGAAATCGAAGGGATGATGGATGGATGTGGGTGCTCTCGGCCGAAAGTTCAAAGAGAGGGAGAGAGTGGAGTGTTGTTGATAAGTGTGGTGAAAGTTATGGTGTGCAAATGATTGTTCTTATAGACAAAGTTATGATCATTGTCCAATGGATTACATGTAAGCTAGATATTAGACAAGAGTGAATATTATAATCAAAGTTAGGACAAGGGTGTCCCCTTGGGGACCGAATCCGGTTAGAGGGGGGGGGGGGGTTCATAGTTCATTTCCAACTAAACATTTGGTATTAGTTAGGTTAATTAGGAGGTTAAACCATTTACTAGCATGTAGTGCGTTGTGACGGGTGTTAGGGTATTCAGGGACCCTAACTGGCTCAGAAAAAGAAAAACTATGTTAATGGCAATATTTTTATGTTCCGGGTAAAGTCCGGTTGTTCGGTTGGATAGTGATCCGTTAAAGTGCTTAACAAAACTTTAAAGTGTCGTTATTATTATTTTCAGTGACACAACTTATTCCCGACACATTGGAAAGTGTCTAGTAATATTTTTCCCATGTTTTGGCACTTTATTAGGTAGCTTAATGCTGAATTTTAATTAAAGTGCTGAATTTTGTACTTAAAGTCTGTTTTAGGCACATCCGGTCACTGTAATCTCATTCCTAGTGACGCAGTTCTACAACCCTCATATCCCTACACTTTCTATTAGTGTAGTAAACTATCTCTGGCTCTTACAAGCCTTAGAGGCAGTGCCTGCCTGGTGCTAGTTATGACAGCACGTTTAATAGGTTATCCGTTCATTGTGCTACTGTGCGTTTGGTGCATCGAGGTTGTCACAAAGGTGCTGTAAGCAAAACATGGGGTGTCAGCAAGTAAAGTATGATGCAAGTAAGTACATGTATCAGCATTCAAGTAGCAGTTTATCCACAATTTCAAGTAAGCACAGTAATTAAGCAGTAATTAATTATTAATTAAGTCGTACGGATACCTGGTTTAGTGAGGGTTGTCACAACATGTTTTAAGTGTGATCAAATTTGACATCTTGCACGAAAGTGTCCGAATCTGAAATCTATGGATGTTGACAAAAAGAAGACTGATGATGTTGAGAAACAAAAATCTGAGGATGTGAAACAAAGGTCAACCAGATTTGATTCAAAACAAACTTGGAGGTACAACACAAACAAGTTTGTTTCGAACCAAACTTGGAAATCAAAACCGAATTGGTTCGATTCAAGACAGACCTGGAATTCTCACACACCCAGATTCAGAACAATGCAAAGTTGGCAAAAATCTGTTGATATGACAAAACCAAATGAGTTTTGGAAACCAAAAGTTGTTCAAAATCAAAATGTTCAAAAAGAGTCAAAGTTTTACAAAAGAGGTACTCCTAAAGGTCAAACATGGAGTGTTAAGAAACAAATGACTTCAGTAAATGATGAAAAAGTTGAAATTAAAATTGAAAAAGTCTTTGTACAAAATGACAAAGATTTTCCGAAGTTGAATGAAGCATATTGTGTTGAAATGCCCAAGGTCAAACAGACCTGGGCTAAATTGTTCAAGTGACTGAATAGTTGAATGTGCAGGTGCTCAAGAAAACTGAAGATTGTGAGAATGGAAATCGGAGCAGCCTGGCACAACGAAAGGAAGAGGCTGCTGGTCCCTGCAACTGTTAAACAGGGAGTTTGTGTTTTCTGTAAATAAATAACCAATATTTCAAAAACTCTAAAAACTGAAAAATTTAAAAACCAAAAATATGTTTTTATTTTGTCAAAAATTTGAAAAATAAAAAATATGTTTGTTTTTAAATTTGTCAAAAAATCCAAATATATGTTGAGTGAATATGCCGAAACCCTCACGGCGGAACAAACATGATTAATTTCACAAGATTGAAAAACGGTTTTCAAATTGTAAAATATCAACGTGTTGTAAATCATGGGGGTACGTTATAATTTCTGCTTCTTATGTTATTTTTTTCTGCAAATAAGTGTATGAGAAGCAGAAAATGGATGGCGAGACAAAGCTATCAGTATCGGTTTGTCAAATTTTCTTTAAATGGTTTTGCATTTTAGGGGGAGTAAGAAATTGTCAGAAAATCCAAAAATATTAGAAAATTTGAATAAGCCAAAAACATGATAAAATTCAAAAATGAGTTTTTGTGTAAAAGAGGAAATGATAGTACATCAGTAGACAATCACAATACGCTAAAGAAATGGAAAGTTAAAAAGCGATAAACAATCTCACTAAAGATGTGACGTAGGCTCAGCTAGACTAGTAGATTTGCGATAACGATACAAACTTAAATGAAAAAGCCTAGTTCTAGTGGGAAACGCGGTTGAAAGCATAGTACTTAGTTTTATCCTTCGTGACTGTGTACCTACTCAGTAATCGCCGAATGCTAAAAGAGCATAAAAACCGGCCAGTTTGTGAACTTTCACAACTTGCTGAAAAAGTCACTGTGATTGTGCATTTCATTTTGCAAAGATTTAAACTTGTTTGATTTCTTTATTTTGTTTAAGCATTGGACATCCTCTGCGTATACGTGAGTATCGAACTGGATGTTAGTGCCTAAACGTTCTGCTTTATTTTTTTTCTGGTGTTTCGTTTAAATGTTGGATCACCTCTGCGTATATGTGAATATCGAACTGGTGGATAAGATCTAAACATATTCAACTTGTTTTTATTTCTTATTTTGTTTAAACATTGGACTTTCTCTGCGTATCGAAAGATCGACCTGATTGTTAATGTTTAAACATTCTGCGTTGTTTTCGCACATATCACAGTTGATGAAAGTTTAAAGGCATTACTTGAGTCAGTGTATTGCATGATGAGGGGATATGCTGAGATCGTGGGGTCCATAAGAATTTAGTGCAAATTAATATACCTTAACGTATTGGTAAGCATTTTGAAAGTTTTTAGATTGATTTTAAGTGGACAACAATATCGTCAATCTATGTGAATTGTCAGTAAATTGACTTAAAGTGTTTAAAGCTCATCGGTGCTAGTGATTTTTCATAAACTGATATGATCCTCTGACGCAAACTCAAACAAAAATATTGTTAGTAAATATGTTTGTAAATATTTCTTTACTGCTTTATGTTTCAGAAAAATACAAAAAGATTTTGATTCTACTTTATTTTCGACAACCGATGTCTGAGATGCTGAGTTTCAAAATCTAAGTATGCTAATCATGTTTCTGAAAATAAACAAGTTCATTAATTTGAAATTTGAAACTTGAAGTTTAAAAAAAAAAAAATCAAAAAAAAAAATAGTTTGTGATATCTCCAAGGTTATTAAGTTGGACTTGGATGATTAACCGTGAAGGATTTGGATGCTCATATTGTTAAAATCTGTAAAAAAAGCCAGTTTCCGATCTTTGAAGTTTATTGATAGGGGGAGAGTATCAAGTATTTCTGGATATATTCATATTATTATATCTTAAAGCTAGAATCTTGATTTAGAAAGTTTAAAAAAGAGCCAGGTCACAATTCCTGGATAATTGAATATTCAAAACATTGTTACTTATAAATGTTTGAGAAATTGCAGATGTTGTACCAGACTACGATCCCGACAGCTGAGTCTAAGGGGGAGTCTGAAGACGAGCTCAACGCAAGAGGAAGCGTGGATTCAAGGAGCCATGTAACTATCCCAGAAGAGCTTGTATACGGAAAGCAAGGTGTCGATCCCAAAAGCACGGAAACTTGACGAAAGGGGGAGCCTGATGAAGAAAATAGTCTACAGAAAGGGGGAGCTGAAGCTGAAGACAGATCCACGGAGATTCTGTTCAAGCAGGAGGGAGTCTACGTTGATGAAAACGTGTTAAAGCTTCAAGAAGACTCAAAGAGAGAAAGAAAGACAAGAATGCTACGAGATTGACTACGACAATATCCAAGGGGGAGTCTGTTGGTGCAGTAATGTCTATCGCCTTCGTCAATACCAGTCCGTAGCAGATACTGAAGAATTCAAGTACTTTTTAGTGTTGATTGTTCAGTCCACATGAACTGGAAAAGTGACCAGTCCACATGAAGTGGCAAAGCCAGTCCAGATGAAGTGGCAAAGCCAGTCCATGTGAAGTGGCAAATCCAGTCCATGTGAACTGGCAACACCTATAAATAGATATGTTATGTCATAGTTTTTAAGACTTTTGTTATTTAGAGCATTTGGAGAGCTAGAGATCTAGAGAGAGATTCTAGAGAGAGAAAGTGATTCAAGGTGCTGTACAATTTCAGATTTATAATAGAATCACGATTATATTACGTCTCGTGTGTTCGGTCACGTTCGTGTACGGATTCCGCACGTCACATGTTCGTTTCGCAATCATTTCGGCGTCAAAACCGGTCCTAACACCATAACCTAATACTAGTCAGTTCGGTGAAAATAAATGAATGTCATTCGTTATGTAAATACGTCCAACAAGTTCGTTCACATTATCGAAATCGTTTCATTTAATATAAACCATAGTATTTGTTTTTGAAATCATCGTTAAAAGCATCGAAATCGTTTAACACATATGAATCACCCAAAACAATTTAAAACAGTAAAATAGGGGAACTATGTACTCACATCGAACTGCAAAGTATCCTTGATTAAGTGAACTAGCAAAGCTCGAGTAAAACCAAGGAAATCAAGTAGCACTTAGTAATTGAATCACTAGTTAATAAATCGACACCTAAATCGGAAGATCGGATAGAATGAGGTCTCGTAAACCAAATGAGTATTGGAAATCATGTGACATGGTTTAACAAAGCCTACATTCTAAATCGGAACCTATCCTAAGTGCTTACTACCCGTTTCGACCCATTAAGGTAGCTTACGCTACTTTAACGCGTCGTTCGCGCAAAAGCGCGTTCGAGACGTCTAACTAGTCCTATGACAAGTATTATATGCCTAAATATGTTTCATAAGTAGTTTAAGTGACAAAAGTTAAGTTACATATGCTTAAATACCAATTATGCATGAAAAGGGTATTTTGGTCATTTTCCTAAGGCATATAAACTACCTATCATACAGCTAATTAAACTAAGTGACCATAAGGTATAACCTCGGAAGGTTATTCCCTATACAACTATGGTCACTAAACATGCTTGGTTGGATCCTAATGATCGACCAAATGGGTCGAGTTCGAAAGTCTAAGCGGTGGTTTAGACCGCTTGACTTACGACTCTACACAAGCACTAGACTAAAAGTGACGAGTTAAACATGTTAAAACATGTTTAACTAAGTTTATAAAACAAGTTTGATATGAAAACAAAGTGTTTTGATACCCAAAAATAGCTTCGATGAAAAATACCCATAAACACGTATTTTGACCGAACTTTGACTCGTCACTTCGACTAATCAACGTGGTAATCAGTAGGTATAATCACATGGGACTATAACCATCGTGATTACGCTCACGTTGCAAAGTTCAAACGAACTTTGTGTTGACCAAATCGTGGTCAAAGCAGAAAGTCAAACATTGTTTGACTTTCACGCTTGAAAAACATAAACGAGCATGAAGGAAATTTACAAAGGGTCCAAGACTTGAAGATTTGAACTAAAAAATTCTCAGGTATGAGGCTTCACAAGGAGAGCTTCAACTTAGAGAAGAAGATTGAGATCAAGTGTGAAGAAGATGAAGTGAAAATGGTGGGTTTATATAGATTTCGAAGAACCGTTAGGATCGTTTCTCGATAATTGAGCTTTGATATGGACCGTACATGTAAGGCACATGGTTTTGGAATACTAGGGGTGCCCAAAACCATCACATGGTATTGAAAAAGTTACACTAAAGCCCCTGAAATTCAACCTGGGTGTCAAAAATGGGTTTTCTGTCCAGATGAGGCTGTGGTGCAGCGCCACCACCTACCAGTTACCAGAAAGTTTGCCAAAATGGCAGAAATGGTCCCTGCACCAGTTTTAAGCCATTTTCGACGCGTTTAAACCCCGTTAACCCATTTTCAAGGCTCTACAAGGATGTTAAAGCATAGGGAACTTGAAACATGCTCAAAATCATCTCAGATGTCGGTTCGTTTGGTCGTACAGTTGCGTTATTCGGTTAATTATGACGAAGTCTCGAACGGACGCAAAGACGATCCATATTACGCGACGACTGGTATTTTTTGCATTCTAATCACTAAAATAAAATATTTTAATGAGTACAAAAATTTTTGGATGTCCGAATATGTTCAGAACGTAAGATATGCACGAAAATGCTAACTTATGCACTTTTTGACGCATTTAGTCCCTGTTTGATCAAAAAGTTTATTTTCGCATACCAAACCCCTCAAAGCCTATTTCTAAGCTATGTAAAGGATATTTAGGGTATGTTTAACTTATGATCAAGTTTCGGAATGTTAGTTACCATACGAATTGGCATAGTTTTGCAGTTTGATGCAAATAGTCCCTGCGATCGAATAAACTTGTTTTCGACACACCAAACCATCCAAAACTTATTTCTAAGTTATGTAAGGGTTATTTAAGGTATGTTAAGCCTATGTCACTATTCCGGAGTGTTTGTCGCGTGAAACTGATTACGTTTACGCATCAGTTTGCGTATAGCTTTCCAAAAAGCGATTTAAAGCTTGAAATCAAACTCGTATCAAATCGTAAAATCGTCAAACACAAATACACACATAATAACACCAAAACACATCGTTTTATTGATAATTGATATTGTTTTACATCGTACATCGTTTATAGAGCACAGTTGTCACACTACTGATGTACTATCATTTCCTCTTTTTACACAAAACTCTTTTTGATTTTATCTTGTTTTTGGCTTTTTCAAATTTTCTAATGTTTTTAGATTTTATGGCAACGCTTACTCCCCCTAAAATTCAAAACATTTAAAGAAAATTTGATAACCGATACTGATAGTTTTGTTTCGCCATCTATTTTTTGCTTCACATGCTCTGTTTTGCAGAAAATATACTCCCATGATTTACAACACATTGATATTTTACAGTTTGAAAACCATTTTTCAATCTTTTGAAATTAATCATGTTTGTTCAGCCGTGAGGGTTTCGGCATATTCACTCAACATATTGAAATTTTTGATTTTTTACAAACATATTTTTGTTTCTTTGTTTTTTTATAGAATAAAAACATATTTTTGTTTTTTCAATTGTTTTCAATTTTTAGGGTTTTTGGATTATGGTTTATTTATGTACAGAAATGAACAAACTCCCTATTTAACAATTGCAGTGACCAGCAGCCTCCTTCTCTCGTGCCAGGTTGCTCCGATACTCCTCTTGCTGACATTCAGTTGTCTTCAGGAGCACCTGCACATTCACACTATTCAATTACTTAAACAATTTAGCCCATGTCTGTTTGAACTTAGGCATTTCGACACAGTAAGCTTCATTCAATCTTGGAAAATTATCATCGTTAGGTACAAACAGCTTTTCATCTTTTAGTTCACACTTTTTAATTGAATCAGTTTTCTGTTCAGTACTAGGTTGTGTCTTAACCACCCAGCTTTGTCCTTTTGAAGCACTTCTTTTGTAAAAATGAGATTGATTTTGAACATTTTGATTTTGAACAACAACTTTTTGTTTCCAAAATTGGTTTGGTTTTGTTGCATCAACAGTTGTTTTCCAACTTTGTGTTGTTCTAAATCTGGGTGTCACCGGTTTCCAAGATTATTGTGATTCAGCCTAAGACATTTTCGGCTTCCAAGTTCATTTAGTTTCAAACTTGGTTGAATTCTTATTCACAACATCAGACTTCTTTTTCTCAACATCAACAGGTTTCGTATTTGAGCACTTGCGAGCAAGATGTCCAGCTTCATCACATTTGAAGCATGTTCTGTTGGACACATCTTTATCCTGTTGTTGTTGCTTTTTCTTTTGAGCATAGAACTCTTCATTAGACTGTCGTCTAAATTGGAGTTCTTTCTCTTTTTCGGAACTTGTTCCGTGAACAAAGTTCATCTTTTTCTGATAATTTGGCGTTTCATTTCTTTTCCAATTCTGTTTCTTTTTATAACCCAACCCAGCCTTCATGTTTTTCTTTTTGTAACCAGATTTGTTATAAAAAGTTTTGTGACTCTTTCCAGCAAACTTTGCAATTTCGGAATTTTTCAATTTCAATCATCTTGAAAACTTTGTCAATCTTTTCTGAATCACATTCTGAATCGGGACTTCAAGATCTGAGAATAATTTGTCTGATCCAATCATGGTATAAACCAATCCTTTTGAATCATCATTCGCATTTTTCTCAGATTTTGAGTTTTTCAGATATCCTTCATGAAAACTACCTTCATTTTCATCCTGTGATTCAGATTTACCTGTTTCAACCGACTCTTCTTTCAAAACACTTTCAACGACCTTACCTACCACCTCTGAATCACTAGAATCATCAGATTTGGAATAGGTTACGTCAATGTTATCTGGCAATTGATCAACCATGTTGAAAGCTTTTTCCACTTTCTCGTCATCATAGAATGTGAATTTTTCCTCAAACGGTGGTGGAACTTGATGATACTCTGAGCCAATTCCTTTCTTATTTTGCTCAGAAACTTTACCATCCGGTTTTATATTGAAAATGCGTTCAAGAACATATGATGAAGTGTGATAACTGTGTAACTTGTTGTTATCCTGTTCTAAATAAGCTATTTTACGCTTTAGCTTAGCAATATCTTCAATGTAAGAATTTACAACTTGTTGCTTAATTTCATACTGTCGGTTAAGCGTATCAGATGTTTCAAAACAATGTCTCAATCTCGATTGAACAAGTTTCATTTGACTTTTCACGTCTTCATATGATTCTTTTGTGATATGATATGCAAGTTTTATTGAATCATACTCTTTCTTCATTTCTTGAAAAGAATTTTCTTTTTGTAAACACTCTTCAGTCATTTTTGAAAACTTTTCTTTCAAACTCTCATTTTCTTTTTCTAAACTCTTGCATTTTTGTGTTATCTTTTCGTCATTATCTTTCAAAAAAATTTCATTTTCTAACATTTCTTTGCATTTTTCTTTGAAAAATTTTTCAATTTTAGTGAATTCTAAGTCTCTTGTTCTGAATTTTTCATCTTTTTTCAGTACAAGCACTACACGTTTCCATGCATTTCTTGCATTGTTCAGCTGTTTTATTTAATACTTCAGAATTAGTTTTTACCTCAGTGATTGGCACATCGGCTTTCTCTTCTGTCTGTGTCTGATCAGCTTCACTCTTTTGTTGTTCCTCACCAACTGCATCAGTATCATCCACTTCAACCGAACTTTCAACCTTCACATTATCTTCTCCTTTCTTCTTCAGATCATCTTCGTTCTGCTGTTCTTCAGTAACAGCTTCTTTTGTTTTCACATTCTCTACTTTCTCTTCCTCAGCAGCCTTCTTCAAATCATCCACCAAACTTTCAACATTCTTCTTCATCCTCTCTTCATCTCTTTGTCTTAGACTCGCAGTCATGACATCTCTGATGATTTTTTCTGGCTTTTTCTCATAATTTTTATCTTTCGCGACATTTGAATAGTACTCGCCGGATAGAGGGATTACTGCAAGAATGTCATTAAACACCACTTCTTTTCGATGGAAAACTGGCTCACCTTTGTTGTTGATATAACATTCTCGTTTCTTGTCATACCTTCCATAGTTCTTTGCTTCTTCATATTCCTTCTCCATTTCTTCAATTCGATACCCAACAATACATCTCTCTCTGTATGTTTTCTCTTTCAAAATTTCTTCTCTTGTTTTCATGAATTGTGATGTGAACGAGTAACCAAAAGCATCCTCTTCTGGAAGAACTTTACTCCAGTTATGTAACACCTCGCAAAATCATGTCCAATACAATATCAACACGTGTTATGGACTTTAAGCGATTAACAAATTGATTAAGAGGGACTAAAGTTGACAAACAAAGAAAGTATGTGTGTAGAAGGATTCAAAGTGTCAACATTTGATAATTTTTCCTTTTAACAACCCTACACAATGTTTATACCCTTAAACGAATGAATCATGAATCGTATGAAACCGTTTGTGGAAGAAAGTGAAAGTTTACAATGACGCGAGGGTTAAATGTGTCAACATGTTTAAATTATACCTCTGAATGACCTTTTAATGAACCCAAAGCTTTGTAACAATTAATTATGCTCCCGAGAATAAGTGATAAAAATTTCACAAGGTTTCGATATCGTATGAGGAAAATACGTTAACTTTCGTAATTAAGGGGTTAAAAGCGTCAACAAGGCAAAAATTATGTTTTCGGTTATCATTTAATGAAACTGGACCTAATGGTGTTTGCTTATATCTCATGGATCACAAGAATAAAAGTTAATTGGGTTAAATGTGCTTAAAATGAAAGAATTTACGCTTTAGAAGGTCCAGGGGGTGAAAATGTCAACAATTGAAACTTGCTGATCTGGTTACCCCTATGGTGGTGTCATGCCACCACCAACATCCTCTGCCGTCGCTCGACGTGACGGCCTGATCTGGGCAGAAAATGTTGACAGCTGCGAGTCCAGCCAGTTCCACTGCCTTAGAAAGCCAGAATTCGATTCTAGGGACTGAGCCAACAGTATTACATGCATAGGGGACACCTAGAATCATTAGAAATCATTTGTAGGCTTGTGTGGAATGATCTTGTGAAGTTTATTTGGCTATATAAGAACTCTTGTTTGCTAGTTCATGTGCTCATTCACAAAATTATTTCAAACTCACTCTCTGGAGCTCTCTGGACTTCAAGCAAGTTTCCCTCAGCTCCTAACTCGTGCTAAGAGCCTTTGTAAGCATTCTTAGCCCCTCTAGTTCAAGTTTTATTAGCTTAATGACCTAAAGTTAAAGCCGTCGTAATTAAGCTTTGACTTAGTGATTAATCACTAATGGTCCAGCCATTATTCAAATTGAAAGTGGCTATGAGTTGGTAATTATGTGGGTAATAAACCCTTAAAAGGGCACCCACTGATTATCACTCTAACTTGGTCAATTGTCGGGTCAAACTTAATATTAAAAAGTCAACAGAAGCTATTTTTGCAAAATAAATTCATAACTAGTAATGTAGAAGTTATGGAACCTGTTTTAACACTAAAATAACTTGGTAAATAATGTAAGAACATGTATAAGCATGTTCAACCCGACAATTCTGAGTTTAGGCTTGGTTCGGAACCGAAAGTCACAAAAGTAGACTTTTGGTTTGACTTTCAGTTCTGACCCAATTTAGCTTGTTTTAGAAATTCCTTAGGGTTCAATTAGGACCATATTACATGTTAGTATAACCCTCTGAGTTTATACAATGTGGTTCCTTTGTAATCCTAGTTCATTGCATGTTTCCGTTAAATGCCTAAAATTGACCATTATGCCCTTTTGATATTAAAACGAGATTTTTTGAAAATATGAGAGGACAAAAACCTTTATTACTGATTTATAAACATGTCCTAAAAATTTGACATCAGTTTGAGGTCTAAATTAGGAGTTATGCTCGATATCGTAAATTGAAGCCTTTTTATTAATTAAATGACATTTTTAGCATAAAGCCTATTTAAACCCAAATTTCGACACCAAACTTTTTATCCACTGATGTAATATAATATTTTGAGATTTTTGAAGATTTTTATTAATTTTTAAACAGATCATAACGTAGGGTTCTCGCATTGATTCGGTAATTGACGGTTATACCCATTTGTTAATAAAATGAGTTTTACATAACATTTTGATACCAAATCTTTTGCTACTGATTTTATATAATAAATAAAATATTTTGAACTTTATAAATTGATAAAAATCTCAGCTTTCCATATATAACTTGAAAATCGCCTAAAACTGACTTTTTACGCAATTTAAACGCATAATATGGGTTAAAACTATTTTTAACACATAACACTTATTACCTACTGATATTATAAGTGAATTTTTATACTTTAACAGTAAGTAATAGTTTTGAACTCAGATTTCCAAATTTGACCTTTAAAGCTTATGTGAAATAACCAAAATGCCCCTACGGTGCATAGTTTGGTTATAAATGATATCTTTCACATATATGCAATACCCTACTGATATGACCTGCAAAAATAAATATTTTTGCTGATCAGCTTAGACCAGAACCTCATATTATTATTTAATCTCTTTTATAACCTTTAAAATGACCAAAATACCTCTACGGGGCTTAATTTGATTTTAAATCCGTTTTGGGCATAATGGAAGGTATCCTACTGATATCACAATATACTTAAGGCATATTAACTTGTGAAACATGTATATGACTCTTTTGGTTACCTGTTATGCATTTTTCGTGTTCGGTACGATTTATGTGACTAGTTTGCATAAATTGACCAAAACGGGTCAAACCTTATCATTTTTACCTCAAAATCCAGAAGGTGTTTAGTCTACCCATATTATACAAGTCCTCACACTTGTCGGGTCTAAATCACATTCTAATCCGGTCTTCGCTTAATCTCGCTTAAGTTTGCATAAATTGACCAAAACGGGTCAAACCTTATCATTTTTACCTCATTGAGATAACCCGTTTAATCTGTTTTGTTTGTTCTAAGCCTTTGGGGGGTTAATGACCATGTCCTGGATATCCTCGGCTCATTCATTGAAATGGCCACGACTTAAGCACGGGGTGTAGGCATACACCTGCCGGTGCGTATGTAAAATAATGAACCCGCCTGTTCGAGAATAACTCGCCGTGTGTTATATTATATGGTGTGTCTATTAATCTTTAACCCGCTGTTCAACCCGGGCTACTAAACGTATAACAAACATATAATTCTTTTACAAGATTATTTTTAAATAATTATCCCAAGTTATAAAAGATTATTTGTGCCTTGTGCATTTAAAACAATTTTATAAACACTTTTCAAAAAGAGTCGGTTAATTGTATTTACCAGTGTAAACTAACGTATTTTCCAAAAGGTTAAGTGCAGGTACTATGCGAAATAGGCTGGCTACTCCTGAGTGAATAAATAAAGAGTCTTGCAAGCTTTGTCACTTAAAAATCTGTTGAACAATATCTTCTTTTGTTTAGATCTGCCTGTGGATCACTTTACATTCCGTTGTAATACTTTATGTTACTATCATTCGGTTTGTAATATTATTACTTTTAGACTTCCGCTGTGCATTAAACTGTGATAAATTGACTATGATGATATCAACTACGTCACGATACTCCCCACCGGGCCCATCGGTAATACGTGGAAATACCGGGGTGTGACAGGTTGGTATCAGAGCCAACATTGAGTGAATTAAACACTAGCCTTTTGTGTTTAATCTCAATGATACAGTTGCACATTCCTTGACTTCCGAGTCTAGGCAAAGGACTTAGGACTAATCCTAATCTTTTATTTTGTCCTTTATTGTTTTCTTGGTTGTTTCTTATGTTTGTTTTGACAGGAACAGAATATGCCGTCGCGTATTCGAGGAAGAGGAAGAGGCGGTAATGTCACACCCCCAAAATCCACACGCGGAATATCACCGCTTGGAGGCGTGACTGACCAGGATCAAGCCACCAATCATATTGAACATGTAAGTAATTAAGCAAAAGTCATTTATCAATACGAAAGGTGTTTTCAAAAACCAAACATCAATAAGTGTGTAGCGGAAGCATAAGTATGTAAACCCAAAGTAAATCTTAAATTCAAATGTTTAGATAGTTAACATGGCATCACCGATCCATGTCCCACAACGACCTGCTCCTCCCTGTGCAAGCTCCATAAGTACCTAAGGTCCTGCAAGGCATGTAACAGAGGATCAACAACTAGTTGAGCGAGTTCACAGAAAGTAAATGCGTAATAGTAAGTTCGTATGTAACATGTGGCTCTACTGGGCCGTTAGTACGTTCTATGGTGGGGGCTTCCCATGTTATATATTCCCTAGACTATTCGTAATCATAAGTATCCTTCCCAATCCGAGGATAGTAGTAAGTATAGGTTTACGCAGGTTTATGTAAGTGCCCTTCCCAACCGAGGACAGTACGTAACGAGTACGTAGATTTAGCGCTGGCGTCCTTCCCAATCCGAGGACGGTAGTACGTAAGTTTTAGCACTGGCGTCCTTCCCAATCCGAGGACGGTTGTACGTAAGTTTTACGTAGGTTTAGTGCTAGTGTCCTTCCCAATCCGAGGACAGTACGTAGGCTTTGCGTAGAATTTGGCACAGGCATCCTTCCCAACCGAGGACCGTGGTAAATAGTCTAGTGTTCATGTAA
Source organism: Helianthus tuberosus (assembly GCA_030545235.1). Lineage (NCBI taxonomy): Eukaryota > Viridiplantae > Streptophyta > Magnoliopsida > Asterales > Asteraceae > Helianthus > Helianthus tuberosus. The sequence goes on along the minus strand of JARYGA010052529.1, from coordinate 5,931 downwards.
GTACAGGTAATCGTTCAATCCCATTCCCAACCCAACTGGGGAATCCCATGCCTTGGTAAGAGTGTGAACTCACCTTGGTTTGCTCGGCAGATACACAAAAGGGTGTCTTGAACTATAAGTGGTCAACCGCGTCCTAATAGGGTTACCATACAAGTCAGGTCTTGACTCAAGTAACGCACATAAGTTTACACATAATTAACATGTTTCAAGCACGTATAGATCATGGCAACATATTGACAGTCAAACAATACATTCCACTTGTGCGCCTTAAATAAGCCCAAAAGCACTCGGCCCAAATAATCAAAAGCCCAAACAATAAAATACACGGCCCAAACATTAACATGAAATTATCTTGTGCGATCCGGATGGGTTTGTACGATACAGTTGTGCGATCGGATCCGGTCCAGCCCAACAAGTGTACTCGGCCCAACAGTTAATCAATATAAATCGACTTGTGCGACCCAGCAGTCTTGTGCGACTGGGGTCCTCTTGTGCGAACAGGTCATCTTGTGCGACCAGATGACTTGTTCGACTAAGCTCCTTGTGCGAGTGGACCCTTTATGCGATTAGGGGTCTTGTACGATTGTTTAACAAACTTTCGTGATTTTAGCAATCAGTTACATCTATTCCAATTAATCATTTGACCACTTTAATAGTTTCCATAATTTGCATAAAGTCAATCAACAACAAACAATAACAAACTTAGCAATTATTCGATCAAAACATGGTTTTTATCTCAAATTCATATGAACTCTATCATAATCAAACATGAACAACATAACCAATATCTTAACAAATCGTATGATTCGGTCCAATTACTAGCATACATACTAACTTAACAATTTCGCATATCATCCATATATGAACACACACATCAGCCGATTAACAAACATGAAGCCGATTAGCATATATACAAATCCGATTTAATCATACAATCTCAACATCTTACAAATCTCATATAGCATCAAATCACATGAACCGAATACCTAGTATTATCAACCAATATTACTAGCATAAAACCCTAGTTCATACATGACAAGATCACCTAGCATGGCAACTAGATAACAATGAAATACTAACCAGAAGTGTGATACGACAAGCTTGATCGAGAGAAAAAGGCTTCGAGGGAACAAGGCTGCCTTCGGTTCGGATTGAGAGAGAGAGAGTGTGTGGTCTAGGGTTTGTGTGTGTGTTAGGATGTTTGGTAAAAGTGTGAGATGGTTACAACCATCTCATGTGATAATCGACTAGGGGGGATGGGCCGAACCCAACTTGGGCTATCCATTGGTTTCGATTACAAAGCATACGGCCCAACTAACTAAGCAACCGTTTCGCTTGTGCGGTCGGGTGAGTGTTGTGCGATTGGATCATATTATGCGTTTGGGCCATTATATACATACATACGTTACATAACACAATGCACATAATCATAACAAATCATACATTAATCAATTAATATAGCTCACATCAGCACGTATCATTACACAAGGTAGGTTCGAATTACGAGTTGTCACAGGTAAAGCCCCAATTTTCACCAGTCATGATCATGATGCCGGGCCATCTCACCGGCGAACTCCTTCAGTGACGATGAGTACTAGTCCTTAAGAAGATTGGAGGACATACTTGGAGCCTGCGTGGCGTTCTGTCTCGCTTAGCTCCTCACCTTCGTACCATGATTCTTTCGGGCTCCATCAAGGCAACGAGTCTGATCATTCTCGCCACTCCTTCTTGCCGTTGCAGCGGTCGGGTTCACACCGTGCCTTTGAGGATCCAACCCCGTACTTTCAGAGCTGGTTCAATCTGGAAAATCAGGTGCAAGAACCAGTGGGTTTTAACCCATTGGGACCAGAAGATCATTTTTCCGGTGACCAAGCTATGGATATGGATGATGACCCCGATCTAGAGATGCCACCGAGTGGGACGTCGACGCATCCCATCGAGATTTCTGACGGATCGTCCTTTCACGGTTCGCCATATCGGGGCACAGACAGCTATGAAGCAAGGTTTGCCTCGTACCCCTGGGAGTTCACTCCCCCTTTCCAGCCACAGCATCAGCAGCAGGATCCCTCCGAGGATTCACGTTTTCAGGCGGTTACACCACCGCCACCGCCGCCGCCAGAGCAACAACCACCTCCAGAGCCACCGAGGCGGAGAAGATCAAACGCACGGATGTCCATGCGAGGGGGATTCCGTTTCAACAACCCTCAACCCTCCAGCGGGAGTCACTACCCGCCATTGTATGAAGACCCACAGATGGAAGGGCCTTCAAACCCTGTTTCCGAGGTGGACTCCGCGCCAGTCGCACCACCATCACCACCACATATGGGTTTTGATAACCCAATACCTTCTTACGCCGGTACAGTGGAGTATAACCATTTTGAGCAGCCAGGCCATTCTGGCTATAATTACTACAATGCCCCCGATGTTGACCCATATCTTGTAATGTCAAACTACGATGCTCTTCATCCTGAGGGGCCCTACGGAGCCCCCTATCAGACTAGGTACCCGGCCTATGGGTACCAATACCCGCCACCTCCTCAACCTCCACAGCAGCAGCAGCCGCCGCAGATCCAACCACCGCAGCAGCAGGAGATTCTTCAGAGGTTGAGCCAGGTGGAGCGTGAGGTTCAAGAGGAGCGTAGAAGCCACTGGGGATTTCTTAAGGGCTTGGCAAATTTAATCAAGGGAAAGAACAAAAGGGATCATTGAAATTCCTTATTTGTTTGTTTTGTATTTCTTTAATTTTCAATTAAGTCCTTTTGTGGACATCTATTTATGTACCTAGTCCCTGCGAGGACTTGTATTTTCAGTTAGCCCCTGCGTGGGCAAGTTTATTTATTTAAAAGTCCCGTTTAGGGCAATTATGTACTCTTTTAATTTAGTGGAATGTTTAATTTAAAATTTTCATTTGTCATCATAATGCATGAATATAAAATATGAAATAAATAAAAAATATCATTCCTTTTGTAAGATCTGCCATTATATATTAAACAAGAATCTTAAAAGAGTAAAACCTAGCCCATGTGTCATTCTAAAGACAGGGCCATGATGGTAAAACCTATTTAAAAGATTCAAATCCTTGTTAACATCTGAAAACATGTTAACACCCCTGGCAAATGTGATTCGATAAAATCACACAAGTCATCCTTATATTGGATTCTTCCAATTCCTTTCCTTTATTTATTGTTCAACCAATATTACTAGCATAAAACCCTAGTTCATACATGACAAGATCACCTAGCATGGCAACTAGATAACAATGAAATACTAACCAGAAGTGTGATACGACAAGCTTGATCGAGAGAAAAAGGCTTCGAGGGAACAAGGCTGCCTTCGGTTCGGATTGAGAGAGAGAGAGTGTGTGGTCTAGGGTTTGTGTGTGTGTTAGGATGTTTGGTAAAAGTGTGAGATGGTTACAACCATCTCATGTGATAATCGACTAGGGGGGATGGGCCGAACCCAACTTGGGCTATCCATTGGTTTCGATTACAAAGCATACGGCCCAACTAACTAAGCAACCGTTTCGCTTGTGCGGTCGGGTGAGTGTTGTGCGATTGGATCATATTATGCGTTTGGGCCATTATATACATACATACGTTACATAACACAATGCACATAATCATAACAAATCATACATTAATCAATTAATATAGCTCACATCAGCACGTATCATTACACAAGGTAGGTTCGAATTACGAGTTGTCACATTATCCCCAACTAAAAAGAAATTTCGTCCCGAAATTTGGTACGCACTCACTGAGGAAGCTAGGTAAATTGTATCGTTCACTGGTTTTCCTGGGGTGTCACATCCTCCCCCCGTTGATCTGGAATTTCGTCCCGAAATTCCGCAGTAGTAGCTTCAGCCTCAGTAGTGGTTGCATTGGTTCCGAATAACTGGGGATATTTGAGTTCCATTTGATCTTCACGCTCCCAGGTGAACTCTGGGCCGCGGCGGGAGTTCCAACGAACTCGTACAAGAGGGATTCTCGTGTTCTTGAGGACCTTAACATCCCGGTCCGTGATTTCAACAGGTTCCTCGACGAAGTTCAACCGTTCGTCGATAGTGAGTTCCTTCAAGGGAACTACGTGGGTCTCATCCGACGTACATTTCTTCAGATTCGACACGTGAAAAACATTGTGAACTGCACTGAGTTCAGGTGGTAAGTTCAATCTGTAGGCCACTTTGCCTATTTTCTCAATAACTTCGAAAGGTCCGACGTATCGTGGATTGAGTTTGCCGCGTTTGCCAAAACGAACCACACCCTTCCAGGGTGAAACTTTGAGTAGCGCTCGATCCCCAACTTGGAATTCGAGTAGTTTCCTGTCTTTATCAGCGTATACCTTCTGACGGTCCCGAGCTGCCGCCATGCGTTGTCGTATTTGAGCAATCTTTTCAGTAGTATCAATTACCATTTATGGACCTGTGATTTGACTTTCTCCCACCTCTGCCCAACAGAGAGGTGACCGGCATTTACGCCCGTACAATGCCTCGAATGGAGCAGCTTTAATGCTGGTGTGGTAGCTGTTATTGTATGAAAATTCCACGAGTGGCAAATGTTTCTCCCAACCATTGCCAAAGTCAATTACACATGCCCTAAGCATGTCTTCGAGGGTCTGGATGGTACGTTCCGACTGCCCATCCGTTTGCGGGTGATAAGCTGTGCTCATGTCTAACCTTGAGCCAAAGGACTTGTGCATTGCTTGCCACAATTCTGATGTAAAACGTGCATCTCGATCCGAGATAATAGAGGTTGGCACACCGTGCCTCGAGACCACTTCTTTTAAGTAAATGTCTGCTAGTGTAGAGAACTTGTCTGTTTCTTTGATTGCCAAGAAGTGAGCAGACTTTGTGAGTCGATCCACGATCACCCAAATAGTATCATTCCCGCGCTGGGATCTAGGTAAGCCAGTAACAAAATCCATGGAAATTTGCTCCCATTTCCATTGTGGTATCTCAGGTTGTTGGAGTGGTCCTGACGGTTTCTGATATTCTGCCTTGACTCTCGCACAAGTCAAGCATTTACTAACGTATGTGGCTATGTGGGCCTTCATGCTAGGCCACCAGTATGTAGTTTTAATATCGTGGTACATTTTATCCGAACCAGGATGTACCGAGTAGCGAGAATTGTGAGCTTCATCCATTACCAGCTCGCGTAAGTTGCCGTACAGTGGGACCCAAATGCGTCCTGTTACGTAATAGGCTCCATCTTCCTTCTGTTCTAAGCGTTGCCTTGAACCGCGTAAGGCTTCTGCCCTGACGTTTTCTGGTTTCAATGCTTCCACCTGAGCATTTCTTATCTGGGAAGGAAGACTAGACTGTATAGTGAGTTGTAGAGCTCGTACGCGCTTAGGCGCGGTATCCTTTCGACTAAGGGCGTCAGCCACAACATTGGCTTTGCCTGGGTGGTACCTGATTGAGCATTCATAGTCGTTTAGCAGTTCGACCCATCGTCGCTGTCGCATATTCAGTTCCTTCTGTTTGAATATATGTTCAAGGCTTCTGTGATCAGTGTAGATTGCACATTTGGTACCGTACAAGTAGTGTCGCCATATCTTAAGTGCAAAAACAACCGCTCCCAGCTCTAGGTCGTGTGTAGTGTAGTTTTTCTCGTGAACCTTGAGTTGACGTGAAGCGTATGCTATGACTTTATCCCGCTGCATCAAAACACAACCAAGACCTTGAATAGATGCGTCGCAGTAAACCACGAAGTCATCTGTGCCCTCTGGCAATGAAAGGATAGGTGCACTACAAAGTCTATCCTTTAAGTGCTGAAACGCTATCTCCTGTGCGTTTCCCCAACGATAAACAACGCCCTTCTGCGTCAACAGTGTAAGCGGCTGAGCAATCTTAGAAAAATCCTTAATAAATCTTCTGTAGTGTCCTGCCAATCCCAAGAATTGGCGAATTTCCGTTGGTGTACGAGGTGCAGG
>JARYGA010052528.1:0-36318 GCA_030545235.1 Helianthus tuberosus | reverse complement strand
ATCATTGCATTCAATCGTAATAAACAACTACATGATCAAAACGATGTTCATCCGTTCATGAAAATTTGAGTATTACAAACACTTGTTATTTAAGTTTTCAAAACACGACCTTTGACAAGGTTACAATTCAACAAAAGTGGATGACATCTAAACTTGTAGTCTACTTCTAGTTATGACACTTGCGCCCAAGATCCATCCTGTCACCTGAAATACATGTAATTTTGGAAAACATCAACATAAAGTTGAGCGAGTTCATGCGTTTTTGTATTTCACGTTTTTATACTTTGTATGAAAACATAGTATGCGTCATGTATAATTCAAGTCTTTCTTGAGTACCCCACGTACTCAAGTATAATTCCCGTTTTCTTGAGTACCCCACGTACTCAAGTATCATTCAAGTTTTCTTGTGTTTCCCCACGTTTTAAATGATGGTTTATACAAGGACATTAAGGCATGTGAGGACATATGGAGCATTAGTGTTGGCTCCTTTAAGGCATGTGAGCATATGGAGCATTAGTGTTGGCTCCTTTACTGTGTCGATTACCCTCGACTGTGTCAATTTCCCTTGACTGTGTCGATTACCCTCGACTGTGTCGATTAACCTCGACTGTGTCGATTTCCCTCGACTGTGTCGATTAACCTCGACTGTGTCGATTTCCCTCGACTGGGACACCGAAGCACTCAAGTGGTCACATAAGGACCCTGAGTGGGGCTCGGCCGTACCCGTTAGATCTAACCCTCGTCCCTAATTTAGTATTAATGGCATCTCAATATCTAGTTTAAGCTCACATGATCTAGTATTTTCTAGGCTTTTCTTAAAGCACATCATATTGCACTCACCACGAGTGCTTCTCGTATTCTCAAATCATATTGCACTCGGTTCTCGTTCTCACCAAGAGTGCTTCTTGTATTTTTACCCTTTGTAAAAATTATAATATTTGTAACATGTATTTCACCCCCGAGAGTTATAAAACCAAAAACAGTTAGAGAAAAGGGGGAGCATGAACTCACAACTTTGCGTTCCTGTGCGTCGTAAACTTCACCGGATTTGCTTAATTAGCGTCGTAACCTATACGCGTTTTCTTAACGTTAGTCACTAGACTTGCGTCGCACAAGTACAGTCACTCTCTTTTGTATATATATTCTTGTGTTAAAAATATTTTATATTTTTAACTAAGTATCTTACTTATATTATTTTCTTAAAAATTAATATAAGTATCTCGTGTTTTGCACTTTGCACCCGAATTATGTATCTTGTATGTTGTATGCGTATTTTTGTATTCTTACTCGTTACGAGTATCTCTAAGTCACATTATTTTTACTCTAAAAATAATATATACATATTTCACAAAATAATCACATAATCACACAAGCGATAAATATATATTCTAAATATATATTTAGTAAGTTTGTTTACAAAAATCCACCTCTGAATACTTGGTCATTTGATAACAAAAATCATGGCGAAGTTTGTTTGGAAAACCAGTCAAAAATATGTTCATAACACTTGTCACAAAAATATTCTAAGTGTTATTTTCTGGAAAAATTTCGCCAGAGTTTCCTCTGTAACTGGAGGTGGCCACGCTTACTAGCGCATCATTTTCTTTTAAAAATTCAACCAATCAATTTTCTGTCATCAAAATACCATCTTCAAATATCAAACTAGTCAAAATAAACATAAATCGCATACACATGAACTTGCAAGTTGTGTAAAATTATGTAGTAACTTTTCAACACATTTAGTGGGTCTTTCCATCTCTAAAAATAGAATCATTATCTCGCAAATTTTATTTTTAAAGAATATGAAGTTTTACAACTTCTAGTCGGTATTTACGAAAATATTTCTTTGTTAAATTCTTTCGTTACACAAGTGTCTGCACACTTTTTGGTTCTCAAAAACACCTTTAGTTTAGGAAAGATCCGGTTTTAAAACATGGTTTTGTCTTACAGTTGGTTCTTCGAAAATACCACTTGTAGATCCGTAGATCTACTAGTTTTAAACACTATTTCGTAAGTAAAGTCGATTTTACACAAGTTCATGTTTAGTGTGTGGTAGAGTTTCATCATTTAACCCTTTGTACACTTAAACAAACTCTATGTCATGATCCATGATCACGACCAATCCGGGTTAGACGATGATCCGAGCTACCAAAACATAGATCGGCACTAAATAATTACACAAAACAAATCTTACAAGATTTACACAACAACTTAGCTTTTAACCATCATATTCATCATTTTAGTAGACTTTTACCATGTCATCTTGTACATTCATAGATTTTAACCGACAAAGTTCTTTTTAACCACTTTAAAACAGATCGAGGGTGTGTTTAAAGCAACTTACTACTAGCTCGATGCTAGGGAAGAAACTAGGCGAAAAACGAGTGGTTAATAGCAACGTAGTGAGGTCCTTGGCAATCCGAAAGCACCGGGCTTCCTTGTGCGTGATCCTTCACACTTGTATGAGCTTGAAATGGTAAGATCGAAATCGAAAAGTGGTGGTGGTGTGGCCTATATCTTCGGCCGAGAATTCAAGAGGGAGAGAGAGAGGTTGTGAAATGTTGTTGTGGTTTGTAAATGAAAGTGAGAGTCTTATGGTTTCTTATATAATCCAACCATGTTCATTATCCACTAGGTTTTGTGTCACCTAGATATAAGACACACACTAATAATATAATTAAAAGTGTAAGGTGATGTCCCCCACAAGGGGGCCAATCGGTTAGGATGGGGGGTGTCATGGGTTGGTTTCTAACTATTTAGTTAGGTAATCTAGTTATGTTAATTAGGTGATCAAGACTAGTGTCATGTGTGTTGTAATTTACAACGGGTGTTAGGGTACTCGGGGACCCTAACTGGCTTAGAAAAAAAAATAGAAACAATGCTTCTAGCATTATTTTGGTGTTCCGGGTAAAATCCGGTTGTTCGTTTAGGTACTGATTCGTTAAAGCGCCAAATTGCACCTTTTAGTGTCTTTTAAGTACCCTTCTTGTACCCTTTCAATTCCCAACACTTAGGGAAATATTCTGGATGATAAAACGAAATTTCTGCATAATATTCATATGTTTAAATGCTGAATTGAGCTGAATTATACAAAATTATGCACTTAAAGTGCGTTTCGGGTGCTTTTTAGTGCTTATTTTTGCTTTCGCAATGTCTATAAATTAAACCCTTACATGTACTCTTGGGTTTTAATGTACTTTTGTCGTCGGACCTACACCTAGGCCTCAATTCTAATGTCTGACTGCTTTCTGCAGTTCTGTTGACACGATGTGTCTTACCGGTGAGTTTACTAATATTTCTGACGCAACGCTCTCGTTTATGCATAAAGCTATATTTTGTAGCACAAAATGTGCATGAATTCACTTGCATGGAATTCAGAAATTTATTTGTCTGGTAAACCAGATCATGCACAGTCATTTAAGCACAAATTACTGTTCATTTCGTGTACGGAATGTACGGAAAAGTGACGGTTGTCACAGACATGCCAAGGATCGATGTGATGTACTGAAAACAAGTTATTAATTTCTATGATAATATCAGATGATTAACTTTTATTTTAAAAATAGTTCTCATTAATATGTGGATATTATACATGCGCAATGTTTGGTCCACTAATATTTAATGATTGAATTATTTTTGGTTATCGTCTCATGTGATTATTATTGTTGTAAATAATAGAAACGACGAAAATGCCACCAAAAGCAAAACAAGATACTAGACTACCTGCCACACCAGAGGAGTTGGCACGACTCATAACCCAACACGTTAATACTGCGTTGGAACAACGTGATGCTAACCAAAATGATGGCCAGGAACGTGAATGCGGTACTCAAGGGCATGATCTTGGTGGGACACAAATTGGAAACCCTCCAGGTAAAATAATGATCAGAAAGTTTTAATTGTTCATCTGTTATGATCTCAATGGAACATATTCCTGATTTCCATTAACCGTATGAACATTGCACAGGAGCATACACAAAACAATCCAGGGTTGTAACCCAAGATCATTTACTGGTGTCCTATGCAATGATGTGACATCGATATGCGTGATATCAGGCTATCAGAATGAGTCGGTTATCCGAGTGTTTCAGCGATCTGAACCTAAAATTGGAGATTCAAAGAAGCGCAAACCTGAGAGCTCCAAGAAGACTCCCGAAGTGGAGAGTAGGAAGAAACGTAACTTGGAAAAAAAAAAGAAAGTGTAGCTAACCCTAATGAGTCAGGAAAGGGTAAAGTCGGTGATGGACAAGAGAAGTGCGCCAGGTGTAGCCGAACTGGACATGTGATTTCCCAGTGTTACGCTAAGAATACGTTGGATAGAGTCGCACTCGAGGGATGCTTTGTGTGTGGTGAGCAAGGACACTACAAAAGAGAATGCCCGAAATTGAAAGGACAGGATGTTAAGAGCAATTCCGTTGGGGCAAGTATCGGGAAGGCAAGTGAGAGTCCTGCTACTGTTACCGGTATGTTTCAAATCAAAAGCCAATCTATGTTCATACTTATAATACCAAAAGTTGACTTGAGTTTTGTTCGAAAAACTATGAACCATTTTTGTGTGCACCTACAAGTAAGCTAAGTATAAAGTGCCCGATAGAACTAGTAATTGGTAAATTGATAGAAACTAGCGAGGTCGTTCGTGGTTATAGTATTTAGTTAGGAGAATCGTAGTTCTAGAGATTGGTTTATTTTCAATGGAGCTGGGGAGTTTTGACAAAGATGCAAGAATGGATTGACTTTCTGAGGATGAAGTAGGGACTATCGCTCAAAGAAGCTAGCTGGAATATCACGTCCTGATGACAGTAGAAAGGCGGAAGTTCTTCGCGGAGATCGACCGAGTCGAGTGTTGGGTGTTGGGTGTTGGGTGTTGGGTGTTGGGTGTTGATAGTCGAGAGTTGTCAGTGTTGTGAGGATGCTTGAGTTGTTGCGTAAGGGCTATCCTGCGATTTTAGTGAATGTAATGGATGAGGAAACCGAATGTAGGAATGTTGAAGAGATTTCTATCAATCGCAACTATCCGAAAGTCTTCCTAAAAAGACTTACCTAGATCTCCCCTGCGAGATGGATCAAATTTCGAATTGATCTGACTCACGGTGCTGCACCCAATTGCACAATCTCCTTATAGATTAAGTGTGACAACTGGCACAAACCGGTAATTTCCGTACACTATAATTATTGATTAATGACTGCAATTATGAGTTTAATTGTCAGTAATGTCTGAACACATGATTAAACAAGTGAATTCATGCATGTTGTATACTACAAAATATTGCTTTATGCATAAACGAGAGCGTTGCGTCAGAAAAATAGTAAACTCACCGGTAAGACACTATGTGTCAACGGAAGTGCAGAAAGCAGCCAGACAATAAAATTGGAGCCTAGGTGTAGGTCCGACAACAAAAATACATTAAAACCCTAGAGTATATGTAAGGGTTTAATTTATAGACATTGCGAAAGCAAAAACAAGCACTAAAAAGCACCCGAAACGCACTTTAAGTGCAGAAATTACATAATTCAGCATTTGAACATATAAATATTATGCAGAAATGTCGTTTTATTATCCAGAATATTTCCCTAAGTGTTGGGAATTGAAAGAATACAAGAAAGGTACTTAAACGACACTAAAAAGTGTAATTTAGCACTTTAACGAATCGGTATGCAACCGAACAACCGGACTATACCCGGAGCATGAAAATATTATTATTTTCACTATTTATATTTTTTCTGAGCCAGTTAGGGTCCCTGATTATCCTAACACCCTCCATAACGCGTAACATACAAGTAACGGGGTTAAACACTTAACTAACCTAATTAACCTAACTAAACACCAACTAATCTAGTTGGAATCGGCTAGGACCCCCCCCCCCCATCCTAACCGGCCCCAAACTATGGGGAGACACACATTGTACTTAATTGATTTTTATAATTCTCTTGCTTAAGATCTAGAGGACACTTAAACCAATGGGTAATACACTTGAAAATTACCTATAAGACCAAGCTTTGGAACATAAGATCATTCATCACACAAACTCACATCAACACTACTCTCTCTCCCTCACAAAGCTTTCGGCCGAACCCCCTAAGCCCATCCATCATACTTTCGGTTGTTGATCTTGCCATTCCATCATCATACAAGTGTTAGAGGTCACGTATTAGGAGCCTCGGAGCAAGCGGAACACGAAGGACCTCTACCGTTAGCTTTTATCCACCCATTTTTCATCAAAGATCTTCCCTAGCCTTGAGCTAGAGGTATAACACTTAAAACTTGTTTTTAAGCTTATCTAAGGTGGTTAAAAGGAATATTGTCGGTTAAATATCGATAACATACGTTTTGAAGCACTAAAGTCTAGTAAAAACTCTAAAAATGGTGGTTAATAGTATATGTGATGTGTAAAAGTTGTAGTATTTGAAATATATGGTTATCTAGACCCGATCTACGATGTGGTAGCTCGGATCATCGTTTAACCCGGTTTGGTAAGATCGTTGATCTTAACATAAGCTCGTTTTTGGTTACTACAAGGGTTAAAAGGCGAAACTCTACCACACTAAAGACATGAACTTGTGTAAAATATTTTACTTGTGTAAAAGTAGTTTAACCTGTACATTGGTGTTTAAAACTAGCGGATCTACGTATCTGCAAGTGGTATTTTTGAAGAACCACACTTTAAAGAAATCACATGTTCTAAACCGGGTCTTACACAAACAAAAGTGGTTTTTGTGAACAAATAAATATATGGATACTTGAGTAACAAAAGTGTTAACGAAGAAATAGTTTTCGTAAAAACCGACTAGAAGTTGTAAAACTTCATATTCTATAAAAATAAAGTTTTTAAGAAATTAAACTTATTTTTAAGGATAACAAGACTTACTAAATGTGCTAGTAAGTTACTACACATTTTTGTAAATATTCAAGTTCATGAGATTAGTGATTATTGTTGACGGATATTGTTGATAAATTGTTGTTGATGATTATTGATGATTGATGATGATTTAAAAGAAAATAAACACACGTTTTGAAAACGTGGGAAACCTCCATTTTTAGGGGAAACTCTGTCAAAATTTTTATAAATTTTGACACTTAGAAAAATATAAGTTTTTGAGAAACTTATTCCCTAAAAATGTGTTTAAAAGTATTACTAAGGTTTCCCTAATTTTTGGTGATAAGAAATGAGGATTTCTTCAAAAATAAAATGGATATTATGTATATGTATTTTTGAGAGAAAAATATATATTATTTTATCACCAACCCTTGTGCTAAGTGTATATATAGTATGTGTTATACGTGCTAGTGTATTAAGACTTAAAAATACACTAATTACTCATGAAGAGTAGAAATATAAAAATACACATACAACATACAAGATACACAATTCGGGTGCAAAGTGCAAAACACAAAAGACTTATATTTATTTTTGGAGAAAATAATATAAGTAAGATACGTAGTTAAAAATATAGAATATTTTTAACACAAGAAAATATACACAAAAGAGAGTGACTGTACTTGTGCGACGCAAGTCTAGTGACTAACGATAAGAAAACGCGTATAGGTTACGACGTTAAGTAAGCAAATCCGGTGGAGTTTACGACGCTAGGAACGCAAAGTTGTGAGTTCATGCTCCCCCTTTTCTCTTTAACTGTTTTCAGTTTTTATAACTTCGGGGGTGAAATACATGTACAAAAGTACAATATTTATAAATGGTATGATATAAATACAAGAAGTACACTTGGTGAGAACGAGAACCAAGTGTGATGAAATATATGAATATGAGAAGCGCATTTGGTGAGACGAGAACCAAGTATAAGGCGCTATGAGAAATGATAACAAGAAACACGCTTGGTGAGAATGAGAACCAAGTAGGAGGCGTTATGAGAAATAGTGTCACGAATAGGGTACAGAAGCACCATTAATCAACAATATACCTAGACCGCAGAACAAAAGGTTAGATCTAACAGGTGCCTGGCAGCCTCACACTTGGTCGGGGCGAGAATCGAGTGGTGCTTTTGTGTCTCAGAATATACCAATTAAATGCCTTAGGTTTGGTGACTTCCTATGACGTGTCACATGTTAATGGCTTTGCAACCCATTAACAATCTGATAATTACAGAAATACTGTATTTACATAAAATTCATACCATACAAGAATTGATAAATAACTTGAAGTACGTGGGGTACTCAAGAGAATTGATATATAACTTGAAGTACGTGGGGTACTCAAGAAGATTGATAAATAACTTGAAGTACGTGGGGTACTCAAGAAGAAATTGAATTATACATAGGTACGTGAAGTACACATGAAACTGGATTTATGAAAACTTGATTTACTCACAAACTATGTTTTCATACAAAGTATACAAACATGAAATACAAAACTGCATGAATTCACACCAACTTTATGTTGACGTTTTTCCAAAAACTCACATGTATTTCAGGTAACTAGGATGGATGTGCGCGTGGTCTAGCTTATGCTCGTGGATGTCGCTTGTGTTTAATTTTGAATAAAGTTGTAAACTTTTAAGACAATGTTTTATGCGACTTAGCGATGTAAACGCTAACATATGTTTTCAAATTATGGTATTTGAATGTTATTTTACGAGCATGTAGCATGTTTACTCTTCGTATGCAATGAGAACCTTTCATGATCACACCTCGTGCTTCCGCCGCAGAAAGGGGTGTGACAGATTGGTATCAGAGCTGCGATTGTAGTGAACCAGGATTCCTTCTCGAGTCTAGTCTACAATCTCTAGGATCCATTCACGAAAACAATTTTTCAAAGAGTTTTCATTGCATAAAACGTCCCGCGACATCCACTACCTGAAACTGTCTACATGAGTCTAGAAAAGACACTACAAGACTTAGAGTGCACTAGAGTAGCACTTGTCATTGACTAGAAATTACTTGCAATTATGTGTGATAATTAGCATGTACTAGAAGTAGAATGTCACAAGTATATGTGACTTTACCTGAAAGCAATGGCCCATCTGAAGGAAGAGATACGAGGATGAAACGAACTGTGCGGACTGTGCAAGGAGTTATGTAATTATGGATGCATACATAATTATGGAATTCAGTGCACAGAAACCACAGCAAGTCTTGTCACGTATAGATTCCCTCAGTGCAAGCCTACTAAGTACTCTGCTAGAGTAATAATTGTTTGATGTCACTTATGTGGTATATATACCTGCGAATATATATGATACTACGGCCTAGTATGACGATATCAAACAAATGCCTAAACCTATTGGGTTGTGTTCGTCAGAACATGGCACCCAGAAGAGCTGTGAATGCTCATGACCAACCTCCTCCTCCCCCACTGCCAAGAACTGCTGAAGAGCTAAACGCTCTACTGGAGGAAAGGATCTCCGCTGCTATCGCCCAGTACGAGGCGAACCGAACTCAAGACAGTGGAGGACCAAGCAACGCTAGGCGTAATGGGAATGGAGATTCGTCTGGAGGCAATGCAGCTCAAGGCTGCACTTTCAAGCAGTTCCTCGACTGCAAGCCGATGAACTATGACGGCACAGGAGGTGCAATAGCATTCGTGCGCTGGACGGAGAAGACTGAAGCTACTTTCCGCATGAGCAAGTGTACCGCGGATCAACAAGTCACCTTTGCTACTGGGTTGTTTGTCGATGAAGCTCTGACTTGGTGGAACCTGCAAGCCCAAACTTTGGGTGATGATGCCGCTTATGGCCTAACTTGGGAGGAATTGAAGGAAAGGATGAGAGAGAAGTACTGCTCTCGTGCTGAACTCCAAAGGCTGGAGACGGAGTTCTGGCACCTGACCATGGAAGGTGCTGACATAAATGGTTACACTCGAAGGTTCCACGATCTGTCTAGAGTACTTCCCTACATGGTAACCCCCGAATTCAAGCGTGTTGAACGCTACATTTGGGGACTGGCCTCAGAATTTCGTGGCATGGTGACGTCGGCCAAACCACAAACGATCACCGAGGCTGTAACTCTGGCTGTCAGCCTGACTGAAGATTGTGTTCGTATGAAGAAGCTATCATTGAACCCCACTGAGAAGACCGAGACGCATGCTGAGTCGTCCGGTGACAAAAAGAGGAAGCATACAAGTTTGAACCAAACTACTCGCAACAACAAGGGTTTCAACAAGAAGCGCGACACTAATCCGCCTCAGGAGATGAAAACCCATGCAACCAAAGCATACCAAGGCTCCATGCCTAGATGCCAAAAATGTAAGTTTCATCATGAAGGAGCTTGTCGCATTTCAAGATGCGACAAATGTGGTAAATTGGGTCATCAAACAGAAGACTGTTGGGGAAAAGGAAAGAATCGAAATGGAAACGGTGCTGGTAGCAAGAATGGTAACGGGAAAGGGCAGAACCAAGGTTGCTTCAAGTGTGGAAGCAATGATCATTTCATAAAGAACTGCCCAGAGAGAAACAACGCTCCGGCTCGAGCATTTGTGATTGGAGCAAGAGACGCACGCGAGGACCCTAACGTGGTCACCGGTACGTTTCTCATTAACAATCACTTTGCATCCATATTATTCGACACTGGCGCCGATTATAGCTTCATGTCTGTGGAATTTAGACGCATACTCGGAATAGAATCTAGTAGATTAGAAATTCCTTATTCCATAGAACTAGCCAATGGTAAACTTGTTGAATCGGGCGAAGTTGTCAGAGGCTGCACACTAGAACTTGGCGAACGAAATTTTAGCATCGACCTCTTACCTATTCAATTGGGTAGCTTCGATGTAGTAGTCGGGATGGACTGGTTGTCCAAGAACAAAGCTGAAGTTATTTGTCATGAGAAAATCATTCGCATCCCTTTAGCGAATGGTGAAACTCTCATCGTGCATGGAGAAAGACGAAACGCGTCTCTACGAATCATCAGTTGTATGAAGGCACAGAAGTGCCTAAGGAAAGGATGTGTTGCTTTCCTAGCACACGTTATAGACAAGAAGGCTGAGGAGCCGAAACTCGAAGACATTCCTGTGGTGAAGGAATTTCCTGATGTGTTCCCTGAAGATCTGCCAGGACTACCTCCGCAACGACAAGTCGAATTCCACATAGACTTGGTTCCAGGAGCCGCTCCTGTAGCCAAGGCACCCTATCGACTTGCACCATCCGAAATGCAAGAATTATCTACACAACTTCAGGAGTTGTTGGATAAAGGATTCATAAGGCCAAACTTCTCACCCTGGGGAGCTCCGGTATTATTCGTGAAGAAGAAGGATGGAACATTGCGGATGTGTATCGATTACAGGGAACTGAACAAGCTCACAATCAAGAATCGGTATCCGCTACCGAGGATTGATGACCTATTTGATCAACTGCAAGGATCAAGCTACTATTCCAAGATCGACCTTCGGTCTGGATACCATCAGCTGAAAATCCAAGATGAAAGCGTGCCAAAGACTGCATTCAGAACACGCTATGGGCACTACGAATTTCTTGTGATGCCATTTGGATTGACGAACGCGCCAGCGGTCTTTATGGACCTGATGAACCGCGTATGTAAACCATATCTCGATAAATTCGTGATTGTATTTATCGACGATATCCTGATTTACTCGCGAACGAAAGAAGAACATGAGCAACATCTCAGAACCATCTTGGAGCTACTGAAGAAAGAGAAACTTTATGCAAAGTTCTCGAAATGCGAATTCTGGATTCGCGAAGTACAATTTCTTGGTCACGTGGTGAATGAGAAGGGCATTCATGTAGACCCGTCCAAGATTGAAGCAATAAAGAATTGGGAAGCTCCCAAGACCCCAACCGAAGTCCGTCAATTTTTGGGCTTAGCGGGCTACTATCGGCGATTCATTGAGAATTTCTCGAAGATAGCTCAACCGCTAACGACCCTGACTCAGAAAGACAAGAAGTACGACTGGGGTGTTAAACAAGAAGAAGCCTTCCAGTTACTTAAAAACAAGCTATGCGATGCACCGATACTATCATTACCCGAAGGCACTGAAGACTTTGTGGTATACTGTGACGCTTCACGACAAGGTTTGGGTTGCGTGCTCATGCAACGCCAAAAAGTCATCGCTTATGCTTCAAGACAACTGAAGGTTCACGAGAGAAATTATACCACTCACGACCTGGAGCTGGGTGCAGTGGTATTCGCCTTGAAGATTTGGCGACATTACTTATATGGTACTCGATGTACAATCTTCACAGATCACAAAAGCTTACAACACATATTTGATCAGAAGGAATTGAATATGCGCCAGCGACGTTGGGTCGAGCTGCTGAATGATTATGACTGTGAGATTAAGTACCATCCTGGAAAGGCGAACGTTGTAGCAGACGCGTTGAGCCGAAAAGAAAGGGTTAAGACCCTAAGGGTTCGAGCACTGGAAATGACGATTCGAACGAACCTCACTGCACGCATTCGGGATGCACAACAAGAAGCTCTTAAAGAAGAGAACCGTAAAGCTGAATACCTACGAGGTATGCTGAAATACATGGTGCCAAACGAAGAGGGAGCCTTATACTTCAAGAAGCGTATTTGGGTTCCACACTATGGTGGCATACGAGAAGTCATCCTTAATGAAGCCCACAAATCGAGATATTCGATCCATCCAGGATCAGACAAAATGTATCAAGACTTGAAAGGATACTATTGGTGGCCGAGACTCAAGAGCGACGTTGCTGTCTATGTTGGAAATGCCTAACCTGTGCTAAGGTTAAGGCAGGATATCAGAAACCGTCCGGCCTACTACAACAACCAGAGATTCCCGTGTGGAAGTGGGAACAAATCTCGATGGACTTCATAACGAAATTACCCAGGACCCCGAGAGGGCACGATATGATATGGGTAATAGTTGATCGATTGACGAAGTCTGCGCACTTCCTACCGATCCGAGAAAAAGACAGCACTGGAAAGCTTGCTGAGATATACTTAAGAGAAATTGTGGCACGTCATGGAGTGCCAATCTCAATCATTTCAGACAGAGATGGACGCTTTGTCTCAAGAATCTGGCAATCATTTCAGGAAGCCTTTGGATCTCAGTTAGATCTAAGCACGGCATTCCATCCACAAACAGACGGCCAGAGCGAACGGACTATACAAACATTGGAAGATATGCTTCGCGCATGTGTCATGGATCTAGGCGGCAGCTGGGATACTCATCTACCTTTAGTTGAGTTTTCCTACAATAACAGTTATCATACAAGCATAAAAGCCGCGCCGTTCGAAGCTCTGTATGGCCGCAAATGCCGATCGCCCTTATGTTGGGCAGATGCCGGAGATAAACGTATGGTTGGTCCTGAACTTGTACAAGAGACCACCGACAAGATTGCGCAGATCCGAGAGCGCATTAAGGCGGCTCGAGAGCGACAAAAGAGCTACGCTGACCCAAATAGAAAATCAGTAGATTTCAAAGTGGGAGACAAAGTGTTGTTAAAAGTCTCACCATGGAAGGGCGTAGTCAGATTTGGAAAGCGTGGAAAGCTGAATCCACGATATATCGGACCATTCAGAATTCTGAAGAGAATTGGTACCGTGGCATACAAGTTGGAGTTACCAGAAGAACTTAATGGAGTACATGATACGTTTCATGTATCCAACCTGAAGAAGAGTCCAACACAAGAAAACGTGACCATCCCGATGGATGAAGTGCATATTGATGAAGCCCTCCGATTTACAGAACAACCCGTTGAGGTTACTGACTGGAAACTCAACAAGACCAGGAGGAGCAGTGTGAAACTTGTCAAAGTACGTTGGAGCTCTAAGCACGGACCCGAGTACACATGGGAACGTGAAGACCAGTTCAAGAAAAAGTATCCCCACCTATTCAAGAAGACTCCAGCGAGAGTTAGTTCAGTCTGAATTTCGGGACGTAATTCTTTTAACGGGGGGAGACTGTGACAACTGGCACAAACCGGTAATTTCCGTACACTATAATTATTGATTAATGACTGCAATTATGAGTTTAATTGTCAGTAATGTCTGAACACATGATTAAACAAGTGAATTCATGCATGTTGTATACTACAAAATATTGCTTTATGCATAAACGAGAGCGTTGCGTCAGAAAAATAGTAAACTCACCGGTAAGACACTATGTGTCAACGGAACTGCAGAAAGCAGCCAGACAATAAAATTGGAGCCTAGGTGTAGGTCCGACAACAAAAATACATTAAAACCCTAGAGTATATGTAAGGGTTTAATTTATAGACATTGCGAAAGCAAAAACAAGCACTAAAAAGCACCCGAAACGCACTTTAAGTGCAGAAATTACATAATTCAGCAATAATTCAGCATTTGAACATATAAATATTATGCAGAAATGTCGTTTTATTATCCAGAATATTTCCCTAAGTGTTGGGAATTGAAAGAATACAAGAAAGGTACTTAAACGACACTAAAAAGTGTAATTTAGCACTTTAACGAATCGGTATGCAACCGAACAACCGGACTATACCCGGAGCATGAAAATATTATTATTTTCACTATTTATATTTTTTCTGAGCCAGTTAGGGTCCCTGATTATCCTAACACCCTCCATAACGCGTAACATACAAGTAACGGGGTTAAACACTTAACTAACCTAATTAACCTAACTAAACACCAACTAATCTAGTTGGAATCGGCTAGGACCCCCCCCCCCATCCTAACCGGTCCCAAACTATGGGGAGACACACATTGTACTTAATTGATTTTTATAATTCTCTTGCTTAAGATCTAGAGGACACTTAAACCAATGGGTAATACACTTGAAAATTACCTATAAGACCAAGCTTTGGAACATAAGATCATTCATCACACAAACTCACATCAACACTACTCTCTCTCCCTCACAAAGCTTTCGGCCGAACCCCCTAAGCCCATCCATCATACTTTCGGTTGTTGATCTTGCCATTCCATCATCATACAAGTGTTAGAGGTCACGTATTAGGAGCCTCGGAGCAAGCGGAACACGAAGGACCTCTACCGTTAGCTTTTATCCACCCATTTTTCATCAAAGATCTTCCCTAGCCTTGAGCTAGAGGTATAACACTTAAAACTTGTTTTTAAGCTTATCTAAGGTGGTTAAAAGGAATATTGTCGGTTAAATATCGATAACATACGTTTTGAAGCACTAAAGTCTAGTAAAAACTCTAAAAATGGTGGTTAATAGTATATGTGATGTGTAAAAGTTGTAGTATTTGAAATATATGGTTATCTAGACCCGATCTACGATGTGGTAGCTCGGATCATCGTTTAACCCGGTTTGGTAAGATCGTTGATCTTAACATAAGCTCGTTTTTGGTTACTACAAGGGTTAAAAGGCGAAACTCTACCACACTAAAGACATGAACTTGTGTAAAATATTTTACTTGTGTAAAAGTAGTTTAACCTGTACATTGGTGTTTAAAACTAGCGGATCTACGTATCTGCAAGTGGTATTTTTGAAGAACCACACTTTAAAGAAATCACATGTTCTAAACCGGGTCTTACACAAACAAAAGTGGTTTTTGTGAACAAATAAATATATGGATACTTGAGTAACAAAAGTGTTAACGAAGAAATAGTTTTCGTAAAAACCGACTAGAAGTTGTAAAACTTCATATTCTATAAAAATAAAGTTTTTAAGAAATTAAACTTATTTTTAAGGATAACAAGACTTACTAAATGTGCTAGTAAGTTACTACACATTTTTGTAAATATTCAAGTTCATGAGATTAGTGATTATTGTTGACGGATATTGTTGATAAATTGTTGTTGATGATTATTGATGATTGATGATGATTTAAAAGAAAATAAACACACGTTTTGAAAACGTGGGAAACCTCCATTTTTAGGGGAAACTCTGTCAAAATTTTTATAAATTTTGACACTTAGAAAAATATAAGTTTTTGAGAAACTTATTCCCTAAAAATGTGTTTAAAAGTATTACTAAGGTTTCCCTAATTTTTGGTGATAAGAAATGAGGATTTCTTCAAAAATAAAATGGATATTATGTATATGTATTTTTGAGAGAAAAATATATATTATTTTATCACCAACCCTTGTGCTAAGTGTATATATAGTATGTGTTATACGTGCTAGTGTATTAAGACTTAAAAATACACTAATTACTCATGAAGAGTAGAAATATAAAAATACACATACAACATACAAGATACACAATTCGGGTGCAAAGTGCAAAACACAAAAGACTTATATTTATTTTTGGAGAAAATAATATAAGTAAGATACGTAGTTAAAAATATAGAATATTTTTAACACAAGAAAATATACACAAAAGAGAGTGACTGTACTTGTGCGACGCAAGTCTAGTGACTAACGATAAGAAAACGCGTATAGGTTACGACGTTAAGTAAGCAAATCCGGTGGAGTTTACGACGCTAGGAACGCAAAGTTGTGAGTTCATGCTCCCCCTTTTCTCTTTAACTGTTTTCAGTTTTTATAACTTCGGGGGTGAAATACATGTACAAA
This sequence comes from Helianthus tuberosus, assembly GCA_030545235.1. Classification (NCBI taxonomy): domain Eukaryota; kingdom Viridiplantae; phylum Streptophyta; class Magnoliopsida; order Asterales; family Asteraceae; genus Helianthus; species Helianthus tuberosus. The sequence continues at coordinate 19,922 of JARYGA010052528.1, read as the reverse complement.
AGTACAATATTTATAAATGGTATGATATAAATACAAGAAGTACACTTGGTGAGAACGAGAACCAAGTGTGATGAAATATATGAATATGAGAAGCGCATTTGGTGAGACGAGAACCAAGTATAAGGCGCTATGAGAAATGATAACAAGAAACGCGCTTGGTGAGAATGAGAACCAAGTAGGAGGCGTTATGAGAAATAGTGTCACGAATAGGGTACAGAAGCACCATTAATCAACAATATACCTAGACCCCAGAACAAAAGGTTAGATCTAACAGGTGCCTGGCAGCCTCACACTTGGTCGGGGCGAGAATCGAGTGGTGCTTTTGTGTCTCAGAATATACCAATTAAATGCCTTAGGTTTGGTGACTTCCTATGACGTGTCACATGTTAATGGCTTTGCAACCCATTAACAATCTGATAATTACAGAAATACTGTATTTACATAAAATTCATACCATACAAGAATTGATAAATAACTTGAAGTACGTGGGGTACTCAAGAGAATTGATATATAACTTGAAGTACGTGGGGTACTCAAGAAGATTGATAAATAACTTGAAGTACGTGGGGTACTCAAGAAGAAATTGAATTATACATAGGTACGTGAAGTACACATGAAACTGGATTTATGAAAACTTGATTTACTCACAAACTATGTTTTCATACAAAGTATACAAACATGAAATACAAAACTGCATGAATTCACACCAACTTTATGTTGACGTTTTTCCAAAAACTCACATGTATTTCAGGTAACTAGGATGGATGTGCGCGTGGTCTAGCTTATGCTCGTGGATGTCGCTTGTGTTTAATTTTGAATAAAGTTGTAAACTTTTAAGACAATGTTTTATGTGACTTAGCGATGTAAACGCTAACGTATGTTTTCAAATTATGGTATTTGAATGTTATTTTACGAGCATGTAGCATGTTTACTCTTCGTATGCAATGAGAACCTTTCATGATCACACCTCGTGCTTCCGCCGCAGAAAGGGGTGTGACATTAAGCACCTCTTGAAACGATAGAAATGTCGAGTTAGTTTTAAGAGCTTTTGGACAAGGGTTTCATTTGATCGAGCTTTTCGCCTTAAGATGCATCTGCTTTGTTGGGAGAAAGAAGGATGGATCCTTCAGGATATGTGAGGATTTCAGAAAGCCGAACAAGTTGACTATCAAGAATCGGTACCTTATTGCCGAGGATTTGACAATTTGTTCAATCAAGCTACCGGGACTCAGCTGTTGCACGAAGATCGATCTACGATTGAGATATTATCAGTTGAAAGTTGCTGACGAAGAAAATTTCGGGGACTGCTTTTCAAACGTAATATGGCCATTACAAGATATTAGTCATGCCCTTTGATTTAATTAATCCGCCATTTATATTCATAAATCTCATGAATAGGGTATGGAAACCCTAATCGGATAAATTCATGATAATATTCATCGATGACATGCTTGTCTATACACGAACCAAAGAGAATCATGAGTAACGTTTGAAGTTAACTATGGAATTGGAAGGGATGAGGAAGGTATGCTTGTAGATTATCTTGAGATTGGAAGCGTGTATGATGGACTCAGAAGGAAGTTAAGATACTCACATGCCCTTGGCAGAGTTACCTTACAATAATTAACACGCTAATATTTAGGTTGCTCAGTTTGAAGCTTTGCATGGATGGAAGCGTTGATCGTCACTTCGTGGAGCTAATGTGACAAAGGACAATTAACCAGACCTTAGTTTATCTAGGAAACCAGTGACAGGATTTGCCTAGATCGAGGGAAGGTTAAAGGTCGCCAATTGATCAACAGAAGAATTACATGGACAATTGAAGGAAACTATTGCGATTCTAGATTGAAGATTTGGTTCCGATAAAGGAGTTATCTTGTGAGAGATGCTATTAGGTTTAGCAGAGGAAAGAAAAGCTGAGCCACACTGACTTGGTCCTTTCGAGAGCCCATCTTGAGTTGGATCAGTCGCTTATAGGCTCAAGCTACCATCAGAATTGAGTGGTGTACACAATGTACTAGTTGGATGCAGTTGAAGAAGTGTATAATGGATAATACACTGATTTTGCTCTTTATAGAGATTTATTAGGAAGATAAACGGAGGTTTATCGAAGCATCGTAGAAGCAGTGTGTATAGCTAAAAGAATTATGATACCAACCGGGAGGCGATTTCAGCATTCTAGTAATATCTGTGATTTATAGGTTGTGTTACCGGTGGATACCTGAACTGGTGAAACTTTGACTTAATCTTCCTGATTAAGTGCTTGTGAATTTTGGACCTTGGAAAGGGTGGAGAGTGTTGAGACGTAAGTTTAGGGATTGAGGATGTGTGTAATATAGGTCTACGAGGATTCTTCGTAAGAATCCAGGTTTTTCGCAGAAACTATAAGACTATATTCATTAAATCCGTTTTTATTATTCTTACTTAGTGCGAAAACGAAACTTGTAGAGTAAAAATTTCGGGGACGAAATTTCCTAAACATGGGGAGACTGTGACACCCGGCTTTTCAGGCCGTACCGTACACTTGTAACACGTGTTGTGAATAGGTAACAGGGTTGTATTTGATTGGTTATGATGTTTATATGTGAAATTTAATGAGTTGGTAAAATTAATCTTTGATGAAAATTTTGTTGGCAACGGTAAGATAAACGCTTATCCCGTAACGGTCAAAATGCGAAACGAACGTCGGTGACCACCCGATCAGTGTTAAAATCCTAAAAATAGTCTGTTATGATTAGAATAATAATTTTAATCATATTCGTGAGGAAAAATAATTTAAAACGCTAAGAAGCTCTATTTTTTGAATTTGAACGCGTACCACGCGATATAGCGCGTATACCGAAAAATACTGTCAATACAGCCAGTCAAGGTGACTGATAATTATTTTAGTAATAATTTGATAAGTTTATTTTTAAAGAATGACAAAAATAAATAAAAACTCTTAAATTCCTATTTTTGCGATTTTAACAGCCCGCGTACTACCAAATACCGACAACATAGCCAGTCCAGGCAAACAAAATATTGTCCCGTAATATTTTGGCAGGTTTATTTTTATAGAATGATAAAAATAATTTAAAACCCACTAAAACGGGATTAAAACGCTAGATAAAATATCCGGTATCCAGTAAAATACATGTTTTTGCACTAATTTACATATAATATGTGTATGTATATGCCTTATGTGAGAGATGGGGACTTAGGTGGCGGCACATAGGCAGCCCTCCTTTGCCATATTTTTGATTTCTTGACAAGTGTTAATCTTGGGAAGACAAGCAATCATTTAAACCTTCTTTTACACACTTCTCATTTCACAAATCAAGATAAAAAAATTCATCTCTCCTCCTCCCTCATACTCACGGCCGAACACCCCCTTAGACACCCACATTAAAAAAATTTCAATCTTTCCATGAAGAATCAAGAGCTTTCCAAGATGATTTCAAGCTAAAATGAGTGTTTGGAAGTGATTTCAAGCAAGATTCAAGCAAGAACAACCTCCATATCAACATTTTTCTCAAAAACCCATCTAAAAATATTAAAGGTATAAACTTGTTTTTAAATCATGTTCTTGATATTTAGTGATGATGGAGATGTTAGATGGTTTCTCTTGAACTTGGAATGAATCACAAAACTTGTATTTAACAAAGAATGAGATTTAAATCAAAGTAAAATGAGTATGTATATGTATGCATGTATGGCCGAAAGTTTATGAATGTGTGTGTATCTAGTTGTGTTTTGATTTTGTTAAATGATTATTACTTGACTTGATTTTGAAAGATGGCTACATGCATGTGTTGTAAGGGTGTCATAAAAGAATGTTCTCAAAAAGGTTTCCATGATTTGAAATAGATGTGTTAAAAAGTAAAATTTTGGAAGTTTTTACATGTATGTACATGTGTGTGTGTCGTATATATGTATATACTAGTGGGAAACCCGCGCGTTGCGGCGGAGCCAACGATACGTGACGGAAAAAAGATACACATCAAGATTACCCGTACAATTGTGTCTTCTAATTATGGGAGCAATAAACTCTAACTAACATATACAATAAATCCTAACTAAAATATAATTTTATCTGACAGTAGTCATAGATTTGCATTTCTAATTCACATCTTCATGTATCTTCTTCATTTCCTGTCTTGATTCATTTTTACTTGGACAGCAGCTTCACACGGCCAACAATGCAATCACACTATTATGGTATGACTTGCTGCATTCAGTTCTCTCTCTGTGTAATGATGCACCTTAATAATTAAGTATAAAATTGCTAGAAATTTTAAACAAAAACTGATTTGGTTCAACCCTATGTACCAAATATATGGTCTATCCGATTTTGCCAAATCTGTCATATTATATTCATGTTGATGTGCACATCGATAACAACATTTCATTTCAATAACAATATAATCTTTATGAAACCTGGATGAATGTGTGGCCATTGTAATCATCGACCTCCAGTATAGAAGCCATGTTCCCATATCGATAACAATAGTTTGGTGCACTAAAGATAGTTACAACTTTTTGGTCCTGTCGTAAACAAACACCAACATTAAAAAATGGTTCCCACTAACACAAATATAAATCCATAGTAACCTCAAGAACTAATAAAGTTTTAAACTGGGTTACACGGGTCGTGTTCGAGTTACACAACTTTAAATGTGTACCGTCGTATTAAGGTCCCAGCACGATTTATACCGCCCCCTACTATATGGTCAAACTGACTGATATTCGTCTTTAGATATTAGTGTTATTTAAAATCTTAACTCTTAAGCCTTTCAACCCAAAGCTTGTATCATCTAAATCTTGGACCCGAAATTAATATGAACTCTAAATGAGGTTTACTGTGTAAATCCATACCGCCATTACCAATCCTTCATTTGGGGTTGCATAATATCATTTTACCAAAGAAACATTGTGGAACTCAATTAAACAAATGATAACTATAAACTACAAAACTTAAAACAATATAATCATGTAAAACTTAGTACCATAAACATAGGATAATCCTTCTTTGCTTCAGAATGTATGACCCCTTCCTTATCAGTAACTGCATACCTACCTCCAGATGTACCAAAATCTATCCCCAAATTTAACTTCGCCTCAGCTTCATCACCATTAGTTAAATTTGCTTTACAATTACTCCTCTGTAATCTCATTCCCCTTCTTGATTCTGATTTATCTACTACAGTAATGTTGCTGTAAACCTTATATCAATTTCTTTGATTCACAAACACCTCATTTATCTTAGTAGTAATAGTAGTAGTAGTAGTAATAATAATAATAATAATAATAATAATAATAATAATAATAATAATAATAATAATAATAATAATTCAAATTCAGCAAAAAGCTTACAAGTATTGTTCCAGATTCAGTAAACATATTCACCCCTTCAAATTTCCTATATGAGTGCTACAAAAAAAGGATTTAGATTATATTATTTAACACTGGCCGCTCATTACTCTTTTGCAACTCAACATTCAGGAAGACATGCTTGCTACCTTAGTATAAGAAATTTATGGATCTTTAAGTTTACGATGTTACGTGATACCCAACCAAACGTATTTTACTTTTTGTATATCAAACATCCCTTATAACACGAACAATGTTATAATTTCTACAACGTACCATCAGTTAGTATCTCGAGCAGGGTTCATTTGTTAAACAGAAGGGGCGTTGACCAAGGTCATTGGCATCGCCGCATCGCAGAGTTATCAGACATGTGCGCCTCATCTCCCCGTGTTCCCGGCTCATAGCACACCAACGAAAGCACCAGTGCACCAAACATGGATCACAGGGGTCGTTCTGCAAGCTCAAATCAAACAGAAATATCAACTTCTGGGTAACGTTGAAAAAATATAATAGCTAGTGACATTTGTGATTACCTCAAGATGGTATTTGTTGTGTAGCATTAGGCGAACAATGTTAGCGCATGCACCACACAGCCACCAACTGAACAACAACCCCTCGAAAAGGTAATATGATGTCATTGGGTCAATAACCCAATTGAGTGTTGCTGTTGTTGCAGCAACTGCTAGACCCTCTACAAAAATCGCATGAAGAACACATGGAACGGTGAAGGAGGCATAGGCATCTCTCACTGCTTCATAATTGCGCTCAAACAAGACACATGGACAAAAAAGTCTAGTCCGACCTGAAAATAGAATATGAAAGGAAAGTTTGAGATAATCTAGCAGGCATATCATAGACATGGTAGCTATAACATACGATTAGCTAGCTGCAATAGTTTCATGTTCATAAGATGCTCCTCGCCATCTCAGTTTAAAGAACTCGGTGACCTTGGTTTTAAAAAGCTCAAAACGCTCCGAGGTGTTTATGTCTAGAAAGCTAGGACAAGAGCTTCACGGCTTCTTCTTTCAACCGAATCACCCTTTGAATTGTATCACCCAAAATAACCATTTTATCTGTCATGGGTGGCCTTCCTGGGTCAAGAAACATCTATAAAAACTTATTGCCATTTTTAAGTCATTAATAATTAAAGATAGTGTTGAAAAAATGAAAAATGTAACTTAGGCCTCAAATACAATAATATAAATGCAACATGAATTGGAAAATAAATGTTTATATACCCTTACTGGATGCCCACTGCAGTGCATTATCTTCTTTAAAAGCAGCATGTCTAGCCAGCCAGTTACCTAGTACCTACAAGTTTGTAACAATTTTCATCTTGCTTTCATATTGTAGTATATCTAAAAATATTGTAGAGGAATTCAATCAACAAATTGTCATCGGGATTCAAGACGAACATTATGCTGGTTTCAGCCATTCTTATACATCTGGTTGGGCAGGTTTGGATAATGGGTTAGGATAGATTTGGGTTAGGATGGGTTTATTAAGAAATGGGTTAGAATGGGTTTATGTCAAGATGGGTTTTTGTCAAGATTGATTTGGGCATGACAGCCTAAAAATAAATAAAAATTAAAATTAAAAAATCAAAAAAGATGAAAAAAATAAATAAAAATTAAAAAAGATCAAAAAAAATCAAAAAAGTTTAAAAAATAAAAAAAAAATTAAAAAAAATCAAATTTTTTTTAAAAAAGCTAAAAAAATAAAATAAAATAAAAAATCACACCAACCAGGTATAACCCGTTTAATTAAACCGGCTGTGTTTGTGTCAACTTGTTTAACCCGTGAATTAATCATGTCAACCTGCCCGTTTATCATGGGGAAAAAGAAAAACTAAAATGTAAATGGATTGAGGAATGAGGAATGATCTGCGATAACCTATGACCTATCAAATTGAAAACAGTTACCATGCATACCTTCTAAATTCTAACAGATATAGTCATAAAAAAGATTATTAAAGATATCAGCACACAAGGAAATAGAAGTCAAAAGAATAATGTTTGGTAAGCAATACAACAATACATATAATGCAGATCAAACAACAATATGTAGGTGCCATTAAGATGAATATACCTCATCCCATCCAATACCATATGCCAAAGGATTCATTTTCATCCTTATGAAAAGGTACGTGTATCCGAGCCATGCACAAGCTTCTTTCACATTCGTCACAGTTCCCAGTGTTACCTCAGCATTTAGGATATCTTTCAAGGAGCTAATGAACTGCCAACAAAACCAATATAAGTTATACGTCAAATTATTTTAATGCTCCAGTGTGAAATCTAATTGTAGAAAAACTTGAGCTTCCACATTCGATTTGAGATAAATTTCTGACTGAACAAGCAGTTACCTGACTTTCTATGGGAAGTTGACTTGTCAACAGTCGCAGATACTAAGCTAACTTATCATGAGATGTAATTATAATGCCTTCGCCACTTTTATCAAACTGAGGTCTACCAGCACGTCCAAAAATCTATAGCACAACATAATAGACAGGAGAAAACAACATTAGAACTCAAAAAACAGTAAAAGCTGATAACTGATCAGTGTGAGCATTAACGGGACCTGCATGACATCCAGCATGCCCTAATCTCGCCATCCACCAGCCTTCGGATCGTACAGCTGAGTCCCCTATACCAAAGTGTTTATTGTGATTAATAAACAGATAAAAGATATAAAGGGTTCATTAAACCAAATGAACTTGAATTCAAATTTGAATGTTTGTGATAAATAGTAGCCTTCTTAACAACCTTAATCACAACAGTGTGTGCAGGTAGATTGACTCCCCATGCCAAAGTTGATGTACAAACTAAGACCTGAAAAAGAACGGTGGCACATTAGACCATTGGGTATGGGGATCGGCAGAGGGCCGTCCTGTTACACCCCAGGAAAATCTGGAAAACAACGCAACTTAACTAGCTTCCTCAGTAACCACACGCTAAATTTCGGGACGAAATTCTCTTAACAGGGGGAGAATGTGACAACCCTCAAAATCCCATGTATTCCGTACAAATTATTAATGATAATTAAAGTGTCTGACGACTGTGTGGAATTACTTAACTGCTTTCTGATATCTGTGTTATGCTTACACGTATTTGTTAATATGCTAATAATGTACAGAAAGGTCACTAAATAGTCCGTTATATTTTCCTAAGTGTTAGAAAGTAAAAACGCTGCAAAAATATATAAGTAGGACGCTTTACGGATTCATTTAGCGGTTTAACGGAACAGGATCAAACCGAACAACCGGACTTCACCCGGAACCCAAAAATATTGCCAATAGCATTGTTTATCTTTTTCTGAGCCAGTTAGGGCCCCCGAATACCCTAACACCCGCTTTAACGCACTACACATTAGTAACCGGGTTAAGTTCCTACTTAACTTAACTTAACTAACCTAAGTATCTAGTTGGAATCTAACTAAGGACCCCCCCTTCCAACGAAACCGTCCCCAAGGGGACACCCGTATCCTATTTTTGATTATAATAATCAAATGTGCCTAGTATCTAGAAGACACAAAATCCGTTGGACAATGGTACAAGAGTTGTCTATAAGTTCCAAGCTTAAACCATCATAACCATCACCACCAACACTTGAACAAAACACACCCTCTCCCTCTCCTTGGAGCTCTCGGCCGAAGACACCCACACCCATCCATCACCTTTTCGATTTCCTTCAACCCATTCCATACATCTACAAGTGTTAAGGAACGCGTATAAGGAACCTTGGTGCATTCGGAACGCGAAGGACCTCACCCCATCGCTTTTATCCACTCGATTTTCGACTAGAATCTTCCCTAGCCTCGAGCTAGTAGTAAGTTGCTCTAAACGCCTTCTTGATCTATCCTAAAGTGGTTAATAAGAGTTTCGTCGGTTGAAAATCACTAACATATAAGATCACCAACTAAAAGTCTACTAAAGTGATGTACAAGGTGGTTAATGGATGAATATTAGTGTAAATCATGTAGATCTTGTGTGATTATGATTATTGGTTGATTATTTGATGATTTGCTGATTAATATTAATATGTGATGTTGTTGCGGTCACTAAACTTGTTAACGGAACCAATCGAACACGATTTAGAAGGATAAACACTGAAAATCAGAATCTGTCCTGGTTTTGCAGCCAACTTCAGTTGGCCGTAAACAGGTCTTAAACTCAACGAAAAATCGATATTTTGAATCTAAAATATGTTATTATGAAATACGGTTCTAATGGCACCGGAATCGTAATTTTTCGACACCGTTTACTATTTTTAAAGTGTTAATTTGTAACAGCAACTTAAGCTGAATTTTGACAGCAATAAATGGGTGTCATACTTTCAGTCATAACCCGAGTTTTGTGATGAATCGGACCATGAAATTTGTACAGTAGATGACAACCGATGTATTTGTAATTACCCCACTGGAATTTCGTAAATCGGACACTCGATGAATTTTTAATAAATTGTTCCGTGGACTGTGGTCAGAAATACATAAATCTGAGTTCAGTCCGGAATATGAATTTTTATAAAATATTGGTAATGAACCGGACCCCGATATTGACCGACCTTGACTGTTAGCCATATTGAGAATCTAACCGAGCAAACCGAGGTGAGTTCACACACTTTCTAAGGCATGGGATTCCCGGTGGTTTGGGAATGGGTTAAAGAATTAAAACTAAATCTACATATCCTCCTTGGGTAGGATATGTACGGCCATCCTCCAAAGATTGGATGCCATTATTAATCCTACGAATTCTCCTAGTGCAGAATACGTACGTTGTGGTCCTCCTGGTGCAGGGCAACAACCTTAAAACTAGCTAGACAAAACTCTATCATGAAGTCCCTCAATTTATATCGACTTAATCGCCGAGGCCAATGGCGAGCGGGTCATTAGTTAATAGCGCTATTAGGTTTAACAAACCTCACACCGTGCCAGTCGGACGGGCGTGTACTAATGGACTATGGCAGACTGTCAGTGATGATAGACACTGATATAGGGCACAATTTATTTGCGTAGTAGTCGATATCATACCGTCTAGTGGTTCAAACGGGGAAAACCCCCACTGATCATGGTTATGGATTGGGTAAAGAAAAAGGAAATGGTTAAACATACTTTCAACTACGGGGTAACCCCCACGACAAATAAGCCAACGAAAGTCAAACCACGTTTTTTAGAAACAACTTAAAACTAAACAACCAAACGTGAACTCACTCAACTTTGTTGTTGACTAGTTGTTACATGCCTTACAGGTCGCTAAACACTTGGAGCTTGCACGAGGAAGGAGTCGTTGTGGTGTACGGACAGTTGTGTCCAGTGTTTAATATTTAAAACATTATGAACTTATTAAACCTAAGTATTGGACTTTAAACTTATGAACTGCGAACTTATGTTTTGAACTTTACGTTTATGCTTCCGCTGTCTAAATTAAAACTTGGTTAACTAGCTTTTGGTCACCAATCGTATTGTGGTTGGCTTTAATTACTTTAATACGTTGTTCAGTATGATTGGTGGCTCGATCCTGGTCACGTCACGCCTCCAAGCGGTGGTACTCCGCATGGTGGATTTTGGGGGTGTGACAGATTGGTATCAGAGCCACTGGTTATAGTGAACTTGGTTTTAAAAGGGAAAAGTTTTTGATAAAACCAGACTATAACCTGTACAGTGCTCAACGATCCACAACGACACTTCGCTCCACGTGCAAGACTCGACACCATAAGTGGTATGATTTATGTTATATTGTCGGTTAGATAGTTCTCACTGTGCATTAGATAATGTAGTAATTGCTATTTGAACCTTGTGTGCTTACGCTCTACTATCGTCCCACACTTACGCACTTTCGCGACACTTTCCTAACTTACGTTGCTTCATTATGAAGATCATGAGCGGACGCGGAGGACATATCAACCTCACTCAAGCCCAGTTGACGGCTTTGATCAACGAACGAGTTGCTGAGGCACTCGCAGCTGTTCCTGCAGGAGGTATAGCCTGCCATATCAACCCACCTTAGGACGTTTAGATCCTACCTTCTCAATCCAACCCTCGTGCTTAACCTTGTCTTTTATTCTCGCGCAACAGGCCAACAAGCTCAAACTCCTGTGTGCACGTTCAAGACGTTCATGGACTGCCGACCTACCACTTTCAGTGGCACCGAAGGAGCAGTGGGCCTTCTTCACTGGTTTGAAAAACTTGAGTCTGTTTTCGAGATGTGTGAATGCCCCGAAGACCGTAGGGTGAAATATGCTACCGGAACACTTGAAGGAGCTGCGTTAACCTGGTGGAAGGCACAGGTTCAACTACTAGGACTGGCAGTTGCTAATGCCACACCCTGGAATGGTTTCAAAGAGCTGATCAAGGAGGAGTACTGCAGTCGGGATGACATCCACAAACTAGAGGTGGAATTTTTCAATCTGAAGATGACGGGATCTGAGATTGAGGCGTATACCAAGAGGTCGAATGAACTGGCCATCCTGTGCCCAACTATGGTGGACCCTCCCATCAAACGTATTGAGCTTTACCTCAAGGGCCTTGCACCAGCGATTCAAAGTCACGTAACTTCAGCCAACCTGGGTACCATTCAGCAAATTATCAAGTTGGCTCATCGTCTCACCGACCAGGCGGTGGAGCAAAACAGGCTACCCAAACGTATCAGTGCCACAAGTACTTCTGATGCACCTACCGACAACAAGCGAAAATGGGATGGGAACTCCGGAAAGGGGTCTACTTCAGTTCAGTCTCAGCAGCGAAAGACTGATGACTACCAGAGTCCTGGTCAGCAATCTTCCGGTAAGCAAGGACAGGGTGGATACCGAGGGAACCACCCCAAGTGCAACCGGTGCAACAAACATCACAGCGGGCAGTGCAACAAAGGTCGCTGTCAGAGATGTCAAAAGCTGGGTCATGAAGCTAAGGATTGCAGGAGCCCACGTCCTGCAAATCAGAATCGCCAACAACAACAACAAGCTCCACAGAATCACCAGCAGCAGCATCAGCAGGGCAACAAAGGATGCTTTCAGTGTGGCGCTGAAGGCCACTTTAAGAGGAACTGCCCCCAGCTGAACCAAAACCAGAACAATAACCAAGGAAATGGGAACCACAATGGGAACAACAATGAAGGCAACAATGGAGGCGGCAATGGGGGAAACAACAATGGCAATGGGGCAAGAGGTCGTGCTTTCGTGATTGGTCAGGGTGACGCAAGGAACGATCCCAACGTTGTGATGGGTAAGTTTCCTTCTGGATGATTTCCTTGTTACTGTTTTATTTGATTCGGGTGCCGATACTAGTTACGTGTCCTTAAAAGTTAGTCAGATGCTTAAGCGCACTCCAACACTCCTGAACACCAAACACACGATAGAACTAGCTAATGGTAAAAGTCTTGAAGCCACACACATAGTTAAAGGTTGTAACCTCGTCTTAGCTGGTCAGAATTTCTCTATCGATCTTATTCCTATCACACTGGGTAGTTTCGACGTTGTTATTGGGATGGATTGGCTATCTCATCATCAAGCGGAGATTGTTTGCAAGGAGAAAATCGTCCGCATTCCTCGTTCTGGTGAAGAACCTCTCATGATTCGTGGCGACAAGAGTGGTGCTGTCGAAGGCATCATCTGTTTCCTTAAGGCCCAGAAGTGTTTGCGAAAGGGCCACACTGCCATTTTAGCACTCGTTACTGACACATCAACGGAAGAGAAGAAAATTGAAGACATCCCTGTTGTGCGCGATTTTCCCGAGGTATTTCCTGAGGAATTACCTAGTCTTCCGCCTCATCGCCAAGTTGAGTTTCAAATCGAGCTAGCTCCTGGAGCAGCGCCAGTAGCTCGAGCACCATATCGTCTAGCTCCATCAGAACTTGAAGAACTGTCCACGCAACTACAAGAACTCTTGGAAAAGGGTTTTATACGTCCTAGCTCTTCGCCCTGGGGAGCTCCAGTACTATTCGTGAAGAAGAAAGATGGTACTTTCAGAATGTGTATTGACTATCGCGAGCTTAACAAGGTGACTGTGAAGAATCGTTATCCTCTTCCACGTATTGACGACTTGTTCGACCAGCTGCAAGGGTCGAGTTATTACTCTAAGATTGATTTGAGATCTGGATACCATCAGCTGAGAGTCCGAGATGAGGACGTATCCAAAACAGCATTCAGAACTCGTTACGGCCATTACGAGTTTCTAGTTATGCCATTCGGGCTGACGAATGCACCAGCGGTCTTCATGGATCTCATGAACCGAGTGTGCAAGCCTTACCTGGATAAGTTCGTTATTGTGTTCATCGACGATATCCTGATCTATTCTAAGAGTCAGGAGGAACACGAGCAGCATCTACGACTTATGCTAGAACTTCTTCGAAAGGAGCAGTTGTATGCCAAGTTTTCAAAATGTGACTTCTGGCTTCGCGAAGTCCACTTTCTAGGCCATGTGGTAAACAAGGATGGAATTCATGTGGATCCATCCAAGGTTCACTCAATCAAGAACTGGCCTGCACCCCGCACACCAACAGAAATCCGCCAATTCTTGGGTTTGGCCGGATATTACAGAAGGTTTATAAAAGATTTCTCCAAGATTGCGCAACCTCTCACTTCACTGACTCAGAAGGGTGTCATCTATCGTTGGGGTGATGCACAGGAGTCCGCATTTCAACACCTAAAGGATAGACTTTGTAGCGCGCCTATCCTCTCATTGCCTGAGGACACAGATGATTTTGTGGTTTACTGCGATGCTTCCATCCAAGGACTTGGTTGCGTGTTGATGCAATGTGACAAGGTCATTGCCTACGCATCACGCCAACTCAAGGTTCATGAAAGAAACTACACTACTCACGATCTGGAACTGGGAGCAGTTGTTTTCGCACTTAAGATATGGAGACATTGCCTGTACGGTACCAAGTGCACCATTTACACTGATCACAGGAGTCTCGAGCATATCTTCAAGCAAAAGGAGTTAAACATGCATCAACGCCAATGGGTTGAGCTCTTGAACGATTACGAATGCGCGATCAAGTATCATCCGGGCAAGGCCAATGTTGTGGCCGACACCCTCAGTCGAAAGGATACCCTACCTAGGCGCGTACGTGCTTTACAGCTTACCATCCAATCTAACCTTCCCGCTCAGATTCGTGATGCTCAAGTTGAAGCATTGAAGGCAGAAAACATCAGGGCTGAATCCTTACGAGGATCGAGGCAACGGCTAGAACAAAAGGAAGACGGCGCCTACTATGTAACAGGGCGTATTTGGGTTCCACTCTATGGCAACTTACGCGAGCTTGTGATGGATGAAGCACATAAGTCTCGTTATTCAGTACATCCTGGTTCGGATAAGATGTACCACGACTTAAAGACCACATACTGGTGGCCTGGCATGAAAGCCCACATAGCAACCTACGTCAGCAAGTGCTTGACTTGTGCAAGAGTCAAGTCTGAATATCAGAAACCATCAGGCCTACTTCAACAACCGGAGATCCCGAAATGGAAATGGGAGCAAATTTCCATGGATTTCGTTACTGGTCTGCCTAGATCTCAACGCGGAAACGATACCATTTGGGTGATCGTAGATCGACTGACCAAGTCTGCACATTTTCTGGCCATCAAAGAAACATATAAGTTTTCTACTCTTGCAGACATTTATCTAAAGGAAGTAGTGTCAAGGCACGGAGTGCCAACTTCCATCATTTCTGATCGTGATGCGCGTTTTACGTCTGAACTGTGGCAAGCAATGCACAAGTCTTTTGGCTCACGTTTAGATATGAGCACCGCTTATCACCCACAGACGAATGGGCAATCTGAACGCACCATCCAAACCCTTGAAGACATGCTTAGGGCATGTGTAATCGATTTTGGTAATGGCTGGGAAAAACACCTCCCGCTAGTGGAGTTCTCATATAACAACAGCTACCATACCAGCATCCAAGCCGCTCCGTTCGAGGCATTGTACGGACGCAAATGCCGATCACCTCTCTGTTGGGCAGAAGTTGGTGACAGCCAAATCACTGGCCCAGAACTTGTGGTAGATACCACCGAGAAAATTGCGCAGATACGACAGCGAATGGCGGCAGCTCGTGACCGTCAGAAAAGCTATGCTGATAAGGGAAGAAAACCACTCGAACTCCAGGTTGGGGATCGAGTGCTACTCAAAGTCTCACCTTGGAAAGGTGTAGTCCGCTTTGGCAAACGAGGCAAACTCAATCCGCGTTATATCGGACCATTCGAAGTCACCGAGAAAATTGGCAAGGTCGCCTACAGGTTGAACCTACCTGAAGAACTCAGCGGAGTTCACAACGTATTCCACGTGTCAAATCTGAAGAAGTGTCTGTCAGACGAGACCCTCATAGTTCCTCTCAAGGAACTCACAATCGATGACCAGCTGTGATTCGTCGAGGAACCAGTAGAGATTACTGATCGAGATGTTAAGATTCTCAAGCACACAAGAATACCTCTCGTTCGAGTTCGTTGGAATGCTCGTCGTGGCCCAGAGTATACCTGGGAACGAGAAGACCAAATGAAACTCAAGTATCCCCAACTGTTTAAGAAAAACGCAACCACTACTGAGGCTGAAGCTACTGCAGAATTTCGGGACGAAATTCCAAATCAACGGGGGGATGATGTGACACCCCAGGAAAATCTGGAAAACAACGCAACTTAACTAGCTTCCTCAGTAACCACGCGCTAAATTTCGGGACGAAATTCTCTTAACAGGGGGAGAATGTGACAACCCTCAAAATCCCATGTATTCCGTACAAATTATTAATGATAATTAAAGTGTCTGACGACTGTGTGGAATTACTTAACTGCTCTCTGATATCTGTGTTATGCTTACACGTATTTGTTAATATGCTAATAATGTACAGAAAGGTCACTAAATAGTCCGTTATATTTTCCTAAGTGTTAGAAAGTAAAAACGCTGCAAAAATATATAAGTAGGACGCTTTACGGATTCATTTAGCGGTTTAACGGAACAGGATCAAACCGAACAACCGGACTTCACCCGGAACCCAAAAATATTGCCAATAGCATTGTTTATCTTTTTCTGAGCCAGTTAGGGCCCCCGAATACCCTAACACCCGCTTTAACGCACTACACATTAGTAACCGGGTTAAGTTCCTACTTAACTTAACTAACCTAAGTATCTAGTTGGAATCTAACTAAGGACCCCCCTTCCAACGAAACCGTCCCCAAGGGGACACCCATGTCCTATTTTTGATTATAATAATCAAATGTGCCTAGTATCTAGAAGACACAAAATCCGTTGGACAATGGTACAAGAGTTGTCTATAAGTTCCAAGCTTAAACCATCATAACCATCACCACCAACACTTGAACAAAACACACCCTCTCCCTCTCCTTGGAGCTCTCGGCTGAAGACACCCACACCCATCCATCACCTTTTCGATTTCCTTCAACCCATTCCATACATCTACAAGTGTTAAGGAACGCGTATAAGGAACCTTGGTGCATTCGGAACGCGAAGGACCTCACCCCATCGCTTTTATCCACTCGATTTTCGACTAGAATCTTCCCTAGCCTCGAGCTAGTAGTAAGTTGCTCTAAACGCCTTCTTGATCTATCCAAAAGTGGTTAATAAGAGTTTCGTCGGTTGAAAATCACTAACATATAAGATCACCAACTAAAAGTCTACTAAAGTGACGTACAAGGTGGTTAATGGATGAATATTAGTGTAAATCATGTAGATCTTGTGTGATTATGATTATTGGTTGATTATTTGATGATTTGCTGATTAATATTAATATGTGATGTTGTTTCGGTCACTAAACTTGTTAACGAAACCAATCGAACACGATTTAGAAGGATAAACACTGAAAATCAGAATATGTCCTGGTTTTGCAGCCAACTTCAGTTGGCTGTAAACAGGTCTTAAACTCAACGAAAAATCGATATTTTGAATCTAAAATATGTTATTATGAAATACGGTTCTAATGGCACTAGAATCGTAATTTTTGGACTCCGTTTACTATTTTTAAAGTGTTAATTTGTAACAGCAACTTAAGCTGAATTTTGACAGCAATAAATGGGTGTCATACTTTCAGTCATAACCCGTGTTTTGTGATGAATCGGACCATGAAATTTGTACAGTAGATGACAACCGATGTATTTGTAATTACCCCACTGGAATTTCGTAAATCGGACACTCGATGAATTTTTAATAAATTGTTCCGTGGACTGTGGTCAGAAATACATAAATCTGAGTTCAGTCCGGAATATGAATTTTTATAAAATATTGGTAATGAACCGGACCCCGATATTTTTACACAATAAAATATGGAACGTTTAAGACATCCTGTAAAAATTTGGGAATTTTTGGAATAATTTAACTATTTTATTAAAATGTCCAAAAACAGCCGGTTTTGAATATAAATGCTGAAATGACATAAGTTGTGACTCGCGTGTCTAAATGTCGAGTATGCTATACGTGAATGATCTAACATGTTATATATGTTATGTGCATTATCGTATGTTTGATTTTTGAGTGGGGAATGGACGGGAAACTTAGATGGGCATAAACCGTTAAAACGATGCATGTTGTGTGATAGATACGTGTAGGAACTTTGTGTTCTATTTGAAAGCCACCAAATGACTAACTGGTAAATCATACTAGGACGTGATTGACCGACTTTGACTGTTAGCCATATTGAGAATCTAACCGAGCAAACCGAGGTGAGTTCACACACTTTCTAAGGCATGGGATTCCCGGTGGTTTGGGAATGGGTTAAAGAATTAAAACTAAATCTACATATCCTCCTTGGGTAGGATATGTACGGCCATCCTCCAAAGATTGGATGCCATTATTAATCCTACGAATTCTCCTGGTGCAGAATACGTACGTTGTGGTCCTCCTGGTGCAGGGCAACAACCTTAAAACTAGCTAGACAAAACTCTATCATGAAGTCCCTCAATTTATATCGACTTAATCGCCGAGGCCAATGGCGAGCGGGTCATTAGTTAATAGCGCTATTAGGTTTAACAAACCTCACACCGTGCCAGTCAGACGGGCGTGTACTAATGGACTATGGCAGACTGTCAGTGATGATAGACACTGATATAGGGCACAACTTATTTGCATAGCAGTCGATATCATACCGTCTAGTGGTTCAAACGGGGAAAACCCCCACTGATCATGGTTATGGATTGGGTAAAGAAAAAGGAAATGGTTAAACATACTTTCAACCACGGGGTAACCCCCACGGCAAATAAGCCAACGAAAGTCAAACCACGTTTTTCAGAAACAACTTAAAACTAAACAACCAAACGTGAACTCACTCAACTTTGTTGTTGACTAGTTGTTACATGCCTTACAGGTCGCTAAACACTTGGAGCTTGCACGAGGAAGGAGTCGTTGTGGTGTACGGACAGTTGTGTCCAGTGTTTAATATTTAAAACATTATGAACTTATTAAACCTAAGTATTGGACTTTAAACTTATGAACTGCGAACTTATGTTTTGAACTTTACGTTTATGCTTCCGCTGTCTAAATTAAAACTTGGTTAACTAGCTTTTGGTCACCAATCGTATTGTGGTTGGCTTTAATTACTTAAATACGTTGTTCAGTATGATTGGTGGCTCGATCCTGGTCACGTCACGCCTCCAAGCGGTGGTACTCCGCATGGTGGATTTTGGGGGTGTGACACGTCCCCCCCCCTTGGGCACGTCGGCGTCGCCAACGTCGGAATCCAGACGGAGGAGACGATCCATGTGATTGGCTGCCTTTTTCATTGGTGGGCCCTTCTATCTCTATCTCCTTGAATATATATTGTTTTTTTTATTAAAGTGGGTAGTCTCCCCACACCCTTGGGTAGTCCCCAAGAGGAGCATCCTCCTCCCGTGATTACGTGGCGCCTACGTGGCGGGTAGTCTCCAAAGAGACTATCCTCCCCATACCCACCGGTCTTAGGTGGAATAGCAATAAAGATACAGATGCAAGTCAAATAAAGATCTTTGTACCTTCAACAATCCATCAGAAAAAAGGCGTTCAGTCAACCCTTTGTCAGCACGCAACATCCCTGCATAGTGAATGCCAACTCCTGATCCAAATAGCTGAACAAGTGGTTTGTTTCGGGACTTTGCAACCTCCATCTGAAAGTGAAAAAGTAACGGTGAGTCGGTGACATATCTTGTTTGATCCACTGTACATACCAGAAACCATTAATCTTCCCCACCTCAGAACTTAAATACAATTCCATAAGACATTAGTAAATTTCTACAACAAGTTGTAATTTGCAAAACCTCTTAACCCTAAATTCAATAGCCCTGACTTTTCAACATAAAACATAAACTCACAATCAAAACAACTTATAACCCTAGAAAATAACAGATTAAAAACAAAACCCTAAAATTAAAAAAAAAATCAGGATCTAACAGATCAAAATCAAAACAATACCTGCACTGCAAGAGTTAGGAGGATCCTTCTGGAGATCCTTGAGTTCTTTCAAGATCCGTTTCGAAGCCATCAGGAATTCCTATAGTTTACAAAAGTAAAAGCCCTAATTTTGAATCTGAACGTATATAGAAACAATAATCTCACAAGAAAAGAGAAGATCGAAATGGGGATAACTGGCCGAGCGGGGTGCA
>JARYGA010052527.1:0-54026 GCA_030545235.1 Helianthus tuberosus | reverse complement strand
TATGTTTTTGTCTTCCTTTTGTATTTTCAGGATCAAATGAGCATAAATCAACAAAAGAAGCAAAAATACAGCTAAATCTAGCACAAATACAAGAAAAGGGATAAACGTGGCATGCCCGACCCCTCGACAACATCTTCCCAAGCAAAAACAAGATATCAGAGGGCTAAAAACACCCCGTGCCCAGCGGACACGGGGCCGTGCCCAAGCGTTTGTAGAAAAGATAAAAGCATAGAAGCTTATATTTCCCAACACGCGGGCGTGCCCAACTCCACACGGCTGTGGTCAACGCTAAGATTCGCATAATCCAAGCAAATCTTGATAGTACAGATACGCTTCTGCACACAGGGCCATGCCTGGCCGACACGGGGGCGTGGTCAACTAATACAGACAAACTGCATTAAATGAAGAAAGAGAAAGTGGATGGACATGGGGCCATGCCCACCGGACACGGGGCCGTGTCCGGGCTTCTGTGCAGGCTTTAAATAGGGGTGCTTGGTTCATTTCAAAGGCATCCCTTGACAAACCACCTCTCTCCCACTTCACCCACACTCCACCACCATCACAACACCCACATCTATCACCATCATCTATCATCCATCATAGAGTGTGTGTAGTAGTCTCGGGATCCAAGATTGATAGTAAGAGTTATTGACAATCAAAGGCCATGTTTGCCTAGGTCTCTTACATCACTTGGTGAAGACAAGCATTTAGTGTAATACTTTCTTTTAATCTTTTCACACTTTTTATTTTGTTTTGTATTAATGACTTTAATAACTAGTTTCTTATGTTGAAGGTGAAACTTCCTTATAATTTGTCTGTGGTGTCTTGGCGTTATTTTACTGTCTATATAAAATAAAAGATTTACACCATTCATATCTCCACGGTCTATATGGAGATATGTTGGCTACCTGGTCGGGGGTTAAGGGAATGGTTTGGTAAGGTTCTTGCCTTGTTCAATGTATAGATCCTGCAAGGACCTGGGTCAAGCTTACTAGGACCTCCTTCAATACCCACTGGTATTGGATGGCGGGGGTGCGAATGGCTTGATCCCCTCATATGTAAACTACTATTAATACATTAACCCAGCTACTTGGGATTGTATCCCTGCTGACTCAAACCACTTAGCCGAGGGTAACGTCACCTTCAAAAGAGGGGCCTACCACATTACGCATTAATAACTTAATTAATTATCTTCCAATAATCTAACCCTTTAGGATTGTATCCTTGCTGACTCAAACTACTGGGTTGAGGGTAACGTCACCTTCAAAAGAGGGGCCTACTACTATAACTAAGATAATCTCTTAAAAAGTGCAAAAGCGCGGAAAACATCAAAGGTTACACTAAAGGTGAGTCGGATCCAAGTGATTCATCTTGTCTATCTGTTTTTATTTTATTTTTATTTTCAGCATTTTTAGTTTTTATTTTCATGTTTAAAAACCTTTTTCTAAATTTTTGATTTGATTAGACGTTGAGGATAAACCGGTACTAAAAGCTCTTGTGTCCTTGGACGACCTCGGTATCTTACCAACGCTATACTACGCTCACGATGGGTGCACTTGCCCATATGTGTGTGTAGTGTTAGTAAAATATCGTGTTTTATAAATTTAAAACTTGACTAAAGTGTTAAAAAGGGCTTAAAATACACATTAAAAACTATATAACACCACACACATCACTTGCAGTCTAGGAACTGCTTGTAAGTACAGCCTATACAAGCAACATCATTCACAGAAAGCATTAGAAAACGCACATGGAATGTCCAAACGTATTGTAATGTGTCTAAGGTGACTTAAACATTACCATGAGGTGGGTTATTTCCTAAGGTACCTCCGCTGTGTTCAGAGCGTAGGGCCTCATGTTCTGCGATTGCCTATGAAATCCGTTCGTGCAGTTCTGCCTCTGTTGTGGGCAACTGAGTGTTCCTTTGAGGAGGCATCTTGTAAAAGAAGATTGTATATGTCAGGTCTTATTCGTATAATGACTATATAGTACCTATATAATAGCATTTATTATAGCAAGCATGTCATTTAGCATCACAATCAAATTACAAACATGTAAATTAACAACGTATTTAATGAGAACATGATGATTGAGCTTTCATTAATCATTGACCACAAAATATTGTTACATGTTTTACAAAGTGTATCATATCAAAAGGGAACACAGGGTCACACTGCCCTTGTCCAATAAGTCTACCAATCTACAAATGTCATACAATCAAAAGGTGGTCTCCAAAAGGCTTCGCAAGCTCGGCTCAATAGTGGTGCTCTCATCAAAAGCAAAGCAACCTACATAAAACCAAAAACTAACTATGTTGATGGTGGTGGAGGAAAGAAAAGAAAGCTGCGCACATGCGCAAGCTCCTCCTCAAGCTCATATACATGACGCAACAGATAACTGATATGTTGCTCGACCGTAAGAAATGGAGCATCAAACTCTGGAAATGGAGTGAGAGGTGCAGGTGGGTGTGAAAATGGAGACGCTGATGAACGGGGGGGAACAAAAGCAGGCTGACAAGGACATGGTAAAGGACGCGGTGTCATCTCAAGCTCCAAAATCCTACGACTCATGATCTCATACTGGAGCTGAAGGGATAAAAGCAACTCATCCCATGTATAACCAAAAAACTTTGAGGGATGGTAGGGGTCTGAAATCGGCATGGTATATGGTGGGAACCATCTGAGTGGCTCATCCAGTGGTGAAGAAGTAAAAGGAGCAAAAGGTGAAGACTGGGAATGTGTAGATAAGCTGCTGAAACATGAGGGTCATGACTAGGCTGCTGGCCTGAAGTGCCTTCCCCTGGACGGGGTGCGGTTATATCCTGCAAGAAAATGATAGGTAGATCAACACGATGAACATCAGACTCCACGAGGTGAAAAGGAGCAACATCAGCGGGTGTGGGTGCAGGTGGAGGAATGAAGGGCTCAATAACAGGAGGGTCAGTGGGTGCAGGATCTGGGTCAGGTATGAGGGGTGCAATGTCTGGTATGCCAAAAGGAATAGGGTCATGATTAGGCAAGGGCTCAGGGTCAGCAGGTGCAGCATCAGGCTGATCAACAGGAACAAAATCTAACTCAAAATCAAGCTCGGGATCGTGTGGAGGGGATGGTGCAGCTGATATGGCTGTATCATCATCAGAATCAGTGGCATAGCGTCGTAATCCAACTATCTGCAAGGCGGAAGACGTCACAGACTCAAAGGAATCTGAGACAGAGTGTAAACTGGAGTCAGATGAAATCTCAATAACAGGGATCTCGGGGAGTGGACTAGCAACAACGTCCTCATCTAGCTCTCCATCGCCATAGGCGTCATCAGGAGGACCATCAACAAACAGATCAAAGTCATCATCAAACAGATCATTAAAAGGCCAATCCTCATGAGGGTTGACCACTAAAGGAACAGGAGCGAGGATCGGTGCCACAATATGCTCACCATCGGGATGCCAGATGATAAGATGATCGTGGACTAGAATGGGAATAACAAAAGGATCCTCTTCTGGAATACCATCAGCAAGCGGTGAGTCATCTCCAAAATCAGGCAGCGTAAACGGCTAGAAGTCGTCGTCGTCGTCTGATAGCATATCTGGGTTGCTCTCAGTATCGGATGTAAAGATATTTGGATCTGGGACGATCTCGTTGTCAGAAACAATAGCCATGGGGTCATCAGTATCGGACAATCCGCTCTCGGATGAAGACATAGCGTCTGTAACAGAACAATCACAATATATGCACATATATTAACCACTAACATTTAGTATGCAAGCAAAGTCAACGTATCATGAAATCATGTATCCTCGTGATTCCTCACGAACCCTTTCTATCTTTCCTAGTCTCCCAGACTAAACCACCAAGTCTCCCAGACTAAACCACAAATGTAAACCTTGCAATCGTGTTTCATGTCTTTTCTTTTGTAAAAATGTTTGTTCCATGGATCTGGGCGCTTCGTGTATGCAATGAAAACATGTTGTAAAAATAGTTTCGTGAGAGCCCTAGTGATTGTAGTCTAGACTCGAGAAGGAATCCTGGTTCGCTACAATCGAAGCTCTGATACCAAACTGTCACACCCTGACTTTTGCGGAAGCGTGATTATGTGTGACTTGCTTAATATCATTGCATTCAACCATAACAAACATCTATATGATGAAACTAAGATGATCATCCATTGTATTTAAGTTTTAAAACATAACAACCACATTGTTTAGAAATTCAACACAGACTTCGAATCCATAAAACACACCATTCAATTTGTTTTAGAGTTCCAGAAGGACTCGACTAAAGATACTATTAAAAACTAGGTTTAGGACTATGCATCTTATCCGGGATAAGGTACACAACCCCGAACCCTCAGACACTGGATGACATCTTTTATTCCAAACAACCCTTGATAACTTCCAACGCCCGCCAGATCCATACTTAGTTTCCTGAAATACATGTAGTTTGAAAACATCAACAAAAGTTGAGCGAGTTCATGTGTTTTGTATGTGTACGCGAATAAACCTTTGTAATCATTGTAAGTATGTATGTTTTGTAATCCAGGTATGAAAGAGAATATGAATAGATCGATTAATGATTTGCAAGGTCATTAATGTGTGTGTAACGGTATAGGAAGCGTCAATCCTTTGTGTATTTCGTACCGGGCCTCCCGGCTGGAACGACATAGTCAACACATGCGGTCAACTCGCAGACCTATGAGTGGAGCTCGCAACACCCAAATAGATCTATCACTCATGCCCCTCGGTCCTTAACAAGGATTAATGGTCTCAAGATAACGCCTACCCATTCACATGATCTAACAGTTCATTTCTTGACTAACCATACCTTTTGTAATCATAATCATTTGTAACATGTATTTCACCCCCGAAGTTATAAAACGAAAATAGTTAAAAGAAAAGGGGGACATGAACTCACAGTCTTGCATTCTTCGTAATCACAGTAACTCAAAGCTCCTTCGAATGTACACGACTACATACAACGTACTAAGGTTTATTAGACAAGCGGGTCGTGCCTTGACTTCGTATAAATTAGTGTCTTTGAGTTACGCTCTTTGTGTCTTTGATATTATTCCAAGTTATATTAATTATTTGTTAAAATAATAAATATTTTAACTTAAATTATATTTATTAAATTTTGGAATAATAGTTAAAATAATATATTTTAACTTGTTACCTTTCAAGTATTTAAACATGTATATTCTTACCAATGATGGGTATATTTGTATTTGTATTCTTAAATTTGTATATTTTTGCCATTTATTGGTGTCGCATTCCGGTGTGTATTTATACGTACGAAAATACGTATTTTTATTGTATTCATTAAGTATTCTTATACTTAATTTTGTATAAATTTTTCCGGAATAATATCTTAAATAAAAATTCATCAATATATATTTCCAAAATATATATTTTAAGAAATATTACTTAGAAAAATTATTTATAATTTTTCCTTTGGCAAAAATATTTGTATTTCTATATAAGTCCCAAAAATAATATATTTTCAAGTCTAACTTGGGAAATATATATAAACTTATTTTTCTCCCAAAAATAATTTATTTGATGTTTGTTTGAGAAAACATATATTTCTTTTAAAACTAATATACCTTCTAATAATTCCAAGAAAATATATATTTTTATTTACCAAATAATAATATATTCTCTATTTGTCAAAAATATGATATAAATTTATAATAATTGTGGCAATCATATTTTTGTTCCTTTGGTGTCCAAAATATTATTTACCAAAATATACTTTTCAATAAACTTTCCGGAATATTTTGTAAGTTATATTCCTTTGTTCGGTTTCTCCAATATTGTGGGTATTCTTTATATATTTATTCCTTGGAATTTTGGTAAATTTTTTGTTTGTAATTTCTTGGTATTTTGATGAGTTATATTATTTCAAGTCCTAAAATAATATAACTAATACACATAATATACAAATAATCACACACATGGTGATATCTAAATATATATTTCCCTAAATACATATTTAGTCACTTTTATTTATAAAAGCCAACCTCCAATATTTATAATTTTTGTAACAAAAATTTATGGCAAACTTTATATGAAAATCCATGGTTTAAAATATACTTGTAAATATTTGTTTAAAAATATTTTTCTAAGTGTTTAATTTTTAGAAAAATTTTGTCATAGTTTCCCCAAAAAATGGAGGTTTCCATACCTTGAAGACATATCATTTTCTTTTGCATATCATTTTCTTTATTATAATAACGCATCGCCTAACTTAGGCGCTAAAAATACAACCTATAAAATGATACGTCTCAGCAACTTCCATTTGATCAAACTAAAAAACAAACGCCAATACTACTAAATACCACTCATTATAAAACGCCAAAAAATAAAAAAAAATCAAAGATGGCTAATATGCTTTCTTGGATATTCAAAATTGTTTTTCGTGAAGTTTCACTGGATGAATTCTTATCAGAGGGGAGTAACTCAGAAAGATTTTGCTGCATAAGATGTACAAAAATTCAAGAAAAAGATACTGATGCCAGTCATATGGCATTTTGTATTTTTTGTTCTTGAAGAAGGTTTGGATGAGGAGAAGATATCAATGACACTGAAGGGTGAGTTGATTATAAAGATGAAGATCAAGATAAAGAAAAAGCGAAAAACCCACTCACACGTCATAGATCTATGTCCTTAAACATCCACAAAAAAAGTCAGTTCAACAGACGAGCTGACAAAAATAATCAAACCGATGGGTTTGTTAAGTTTTACATAAAACGCCATATGTTTGGTGACAATTCTTGTACTATTAAAGAAGAGAGAGACTGTTGACAGTGAAGATTGTGAAGAGAGATCCGATTAGGATTTTTAAATTATTTTCTTCGCTTGTAATTTTTTTTCCTGTGGTTTAAATATAATCTAACAATAGTAAAACGTCAAGATATCACAAACGGCAAAATGTTTATAAAAAATAATAGAACAATGGGACATCTTGTTTAAAACGCCTTGAAAAACGTCATTCAAATAGATTTCCTGACCCCCTGGGTTCCAATGGCATACGATTTGAATAAACGTCATAAACGCCAAAATGTTAATACAATGAAACCATAAAACGCCATTAATTATTGAATTTGGTTAACGCCAAAAATCTTAAAAACCAAAAATTAAAACAATATTGGGAAAAGCGGAACTGGAAAAGCAGAAGATGAAAGGACAAAAAAGCCCCTCCGTCCTTTTCTAAGCGGCGTGACACGTGTTGGGCCAGGAAGCGTTCTCACCGTTCTCACATTTTTGAGCGTTTTCTCCTGATCCCGTTTCTCTCTATATATATTACTTTCTTTGCTCAACATTTATTATTTTATTTATTTATAAAATTACAAGTTTTAAATATCCGGCAACAATGCAACATGGTGTGAAAAATCCTCCTGGGTTAATATTTGTTTAGGCCCACCGCCCACCCAATTGCATGGCTCATTTCGTTTTTTTCTCATTTTCGTTTGTCCCTTTGACTTGCCAAGAGGAGCCCCTTCAAAGTTTAAAGGGTTAAAAGGTCAAAAACGTTCTTAGAAAAGTTGAATAACATTAGCTTTAAAAGAGTGTCTTCATTTTACTTATTGTTTTAAACTTGTAAGATTATTCGTGCTACGCTGCGAGGTTTTGGTTAGTTCAGTTTAACAATGAAAAGAAATCTGCATAAAAGAATATCTATACCTTGGGGTGAACAAAGTACCCTCAAAGGGTCGGCTCGGCAAGGGTATTTACTGCCAGGCTCAGGCTTGTCGGGTGGCGGCCTGGGAGGGGTTATCTCCTCCGCAGTCAGGGGTACCGTGCATTACCCTTTTTTTTACATACTTTACATTGACCGAAAACAATAAAAATAAATTTAAATTGGACAGAGGGATGAGCTGGTTTTAAATTAGTTGTAAATTGAAATGTAAAAGTTATTTTAAATATAATTTGTAATGAAAAAGGTACCTAAACTAAAACATTATACATAAAGAAAAGTAAAAATAATAATAATATTAATAATAATTATAATAATAATAATAAAGTCTAGAAAAAAAGTTAAGAGAGAAACAAAAAAGCCAATAGGATGAAAGCACTATTCAAACAACTTGCTAAGTGTAATTTACGTCAAAATGTAGAACAACTGAAAATGTATATAAAATAAGCATGAAAACGTATTATACTTGGTCCGACTCATTTGCGGGAAAAAAAATTTATGTTAAAACGTAAAACAACTGAAAAGCGTACAAAATAATAAAGCATAATAACATATTATATTTCACCCAACTTATTTCCAGGAAAAACAACTTGAATTTATAATGATACGTACGTAAAACTCAATTACAAAATCTTTAAGAAATTAAAGGTGTTGTAAGTGTTAATACTTTAAAGTTGGGGAATAAAAACATATATAAAAAAACAAAAAGACAATGAGTCAAAAACAGAAAAAAAAAATCAAAAATAAAAATAAAAAAGTAAACACTGTTAAGAAAGTTTGTTAAATGTATTATAGTCAATGTTCATCTCGTTTACAGAAATGATCCATTTTGCTAATTTAGTATGTATTAGGGATGAGTAAATGGTACTTGGTACTGGTATTGAACCGGTACTGTACCGGTACCAAACCGTATCATGCCAGGTATATTCGGTACCGGTACGGGTACCCACTTTTGACGATTTTCGGTACCGGTACTTTTGGTACCGGTACCGGTTCGGTACCAAGCTCATCCCTACTAGATATTTAGAAGGGAAATTTTTTAGGGTAAATTACTTTTTGAGTCCATATGTTTTAGTAGTTTCAACCACTTGAATCCAAAATCAAAATGTTTAATGCCGTGAGTCCCTATAGCCACTTTTCTTAACCATTTGAGTTCACATTTTTAACACTGTTAGAATTATTCTGTTAATTTTTATTAAATGACTAAATTACCCTTGTACTTAAAAAAACCATTTTATTATTATTAAAACTATTGTTAAATATATAAACATATTCCATCACTTTCTTCAGATTTATACTCTCTCTCCTCTGTCTAATCACTTTCTCCCTCTTATCTTTTTCTCTCAACAAAACACAACCACCATCACCACCCCACCACAATCACCACCATCACCGCTGCACCAACACCGCATCACCACCACCAACACCAACACCAACACCGCATCATCACTATTAGATTCAGAAGGGTTACTAGTGGCAAAAGGGTTTCTGCTGACCCCCAATTCCATTATTCCCCAATTAAAATGTGTATAGAAAGAAACCTTGTCCTTGTAAATTTTCTTAAGCTCAGCATGTAACACCCCGAAAAATATAAAACTTTATAGTAAAATATAAAGTATAAATAAACAAGAATTTACTAACTATAAATTTTTAACCTAGTTAGTTAAAAGACTAGAAGTAGCTTATGATGGGGTTAAAACGCTACTAAACAATATGTTAAATAAAGTTGAGGGGCTTAAGTTGTAAGAATTGAAACTTGGGATAATTAAAACTAAATAAAACAAACCAAACACCCCATAATGGGGATGTCTGGTCGACCAGAAGAACCAGGGGCGACACCCCCACCTACCATGTCTCAAAAATCTACTTGAAATCTCAAATTGGAGGTGCAAATCTGGTCCAAACGAAAATCCGAGCATAGAATCGTGATCCTCATCACAAGAGGATTACAAGGTATGTAAAATTTAAGGAAAACTCTCAACTTGAAATTTTACTAAATTGGGAAAAATCTGAAATTAGGGTTGCATGTGTATGTTATGATGATTGAGGAACAACTATAGTGTCTAAGGACAACCCTAGATCAATATAAGTTGAAATCATAAGAAATTTTGGGTGAATCCATAAACACCATGGTAGGTGATTAGTGGGTCATGTGTATTTGGATGAACACTAGAAAGTAGATTGTTAATCTAGTGTAATTTGGCAATTTTGAAGTGATTTCAGCAATTAGAAGCTAACAATCATGTAAATTGGTTGATTTATATGAAAATAGGGTTAAATGATAAACTAAAGATGTGATGTTTAATCATGTAAAAATCTGCTTATGAAGTGTTTGTTGAAATGCCTCTTTGAAGGCTTAAAAACTGAAATTTCGAGTTTAAACGCATAATCATGATGTTTGGTGTATTATGCGAATTATGATTTGAAGAGAGAGAGTTCTAAACATATGATGAATGAACTCTATAGGAACGGGCGCAGGAGCGTCAAGTGGACAAGCGGGTGGCGAACCACGTCAAAAAGGGCTACTTTGAAGGTATGTAACTTGACCCGTTACATTAAGTAAAATTGATGATTATAATATGCGTAGTTGAACTTTAGAATAAGAGTCGCGTTGAATTTAAGCAATGATGTCGATATATCTAATATTTGGTCAAAAGTTAGTTGAAACTCGTTGGTAGTCGTCATAAAGGAGGATTTCCTTAGACGAGCCAAACGGGTCGAATAATTGAATAAAGCATGGTTATTGCTTCATAATATGATCAATTTGTCTATTGTTATCAATTGTATATATTGACATATTAGAACAAGAGAGTTTAAGAATTTGGTTTGTTAGAATAAGGAATTGAGAAAAGTGTATTGGCAAAACAAACAAAAATGTCAAAACTCAAATGTGCAGGATCCACTGTAAGTTACGGTGACACCGTAACTTACGGTAGAGATCAAGTATTTACGGCAGGTTTCCCCTGTTTTACGGTGATCAGGAAATCCCAGAACCCACCGTAACTTACGGTGACACCGTAAGTTACGGTGGAACCAGAAAACAAAATAATACTTTGATATTCAAATTTTAATGTTTGGATCTTGTATTTAAGTATTATATAACATAGTCAGAACTAATATTTTAAAGATTTTGACTACAGGTAACAATGTGGGTCTTACGGATGACGGTCAAGCGAATGATGAAGAATCGAACACGATTTTTGAAGCTTCCGCAATGTTTTAATCATACTTAGATTTTGATCATGGGTTGTAAACAATTTCTTAAACAAATTTTGAATGTTCCAATTTAGTCATTAGTTGACTAAGGTTTATGCTACTTATGAAACTTATGTTAATGTAATATCTTTTGGTATAAAAATGTATAAAATTTGTGATTAATTCAAGTAAAAAAGATTAAGGGTGTTACAAGTTGGTAATCAGAGCTCAAGGTTGTCAGTAAGTGTTCGGTTCAAGCTTGATCGATCGTCCGGTAAGAATTAACTTCTTTTGTTAATAAATTATGTATTATGTAAAAAAAATGAGAAACGAATGAATATGCATGAAAAGAGTGTGTAAGCTCACTCAAATACAAGAAATGCATGAAACAAGAATGATTAAATCAAGTTATGAACTTGATTGAATTGAAACAAGAATGATTAAATCAAGTTATGAACTTGATTGAATCAAAACAAGTAAAGCATGTGTTATAAATGGAATGTTTAACAACCTATGTAAACATTTCAGAAATTGAGATGGCTGATGGAGGTAATGATAATGCGGTGCTAAGAGTCACCGAACAAATGAGGGAAGTGATTGCCGAAGAGGTTGGAAAGGCGATCGAAAACAGTTTGTCGAGCTTTATTGATAAAATTCAAAACACGGTTTTATCAATAGTAGAAGAGAGAATTAAGAAATTGGAAGATGATTCAAATTTAGCAAAGGAAAAGCATGGAGGACGAAAGCCTTGTTCATACAAGGAATTCATGGCTTGTAAACCACCAATATATAATGGGGAGGTTGACCCAATAGTGTGCCAACGATGGCTAAGTGATATCGAAGGGGTATTCGAGAGGACCCATTGTGACGAAGATGACTACGTAGCCTATGGTACGGGTCAACTAAGGAGTCAAGCGAAAGATTGGTGGGATAACAAAAAGAGAGAGATCGGTATTGAAGCTGCTAAGGTCATGACTTGGGAAGAATTCAAGATGCCATTTCTTAAGCATCATAGCCCCAAGGCGGTTATGAATAAAATCAAGGAGGAATTCATGCAACTTAGGCACAAGGGTGAGACCATAGACAAGATTACGGCAACGTTTATGGATAAGATGAAGTTTTGTGATGATCTAGTGACAAATGAAGAACAAAAGATATACTACTACCATAACATGTTGAGTGCTGAGTATAGGGAATTTATCACCCCTTCAAAATACGAGACCCTTACCGAGATCATAAATGCTGCTCGGGAAAGGGAGATCGAACTGAAAAAGAGCATTGAACGGGGTGAACGGAAAGCACAAGATGTAAACCCAAGCCCTGCTAAGAAGGCACGAACAAACGAAACCACAAAGAAATCTGATACGAAAGGCGGGTCGCCAAGTTGCAGAATCTGCGGAAAGGGTCATAAAGGCGAATGCCGTTACAAGGATAAGCCTTGTCCCATATGCAAGAAAACGGGACATATGGCTATATCGTGCCCGGAGAAAGTGACGGTTTGTTACAATTGTTATCGAACGGGTCACAAAAAGTCGGAATGCCCGGAACTGGTTGGAAAGAAGGATGAGCAGAACCCGAAAGGTGAAGCTCCTAAAGCAAAGGCAAGATCTTTTCAACTGACCGCCGCATAAGCGAAGGTTGAACCTGACGTGGTCTCAGGTATATTTGCTGTAAATTCGATTCCTGCACGCGTGTTATTTGATACGGGTGTGAATAAATCCTTTGTTTCATATGGATTTATTCGACATCCTTCATTTGTTCTAACAAAATTACCTGTGCCCTTAGAAGTAGAGATAGGTAATAACAAGAGTTTTATTATTTGTGATGTATGTGAAAATTGTAAACTGAGCATTGATGACGAAGAATATTTGATAAACCTAATCCCGATGTCAATGGGAGAATTTCAAGTAGTCGTTGGGATGGATTGGCTATCTCAACATCATGCAAAGGTCGTGTGTTTTCGTAAAGAGATAAAACTAACATCTCCGAGCGGAAAACACGTCACTATTTATGGCGAAAAAGGTGGCAACCCCATAGTATGCTCAATGTTGAAAGCTCACAAACTTATGAAGCGAGGATGCAAGGCATACATGATATACGCTAATGAGCCAGAAAAAGAATCACGAAAGATTGGAGATGTACCGGTAGTACGAGATTATGAAGATGTGTTTCCGGAGGATTTACCGGGGATACCGCCTGAACGGGAAGTAGAGTTCGGGATCGAATTGATTCCGGGCGCGAAACCCGTAGCAAAAGCCCCGTATCGACTAGCACCGTCGGAATTACAAGAGTTGATGTCCCAAATCCAAGACCTGCTTGACAAGGGATTCATAAGGCCGAGTGTGTCTCCTTGGGGCGCACCGGTGTTGTTCGTGAGAAAGAAAGACGGGAGCATGCGCATGTGTATCGATTACCGGGAGTTAAATAAACTCACGGTAAAGAACCGATACCCGCTCCCGAGGATAGATGATTTATTCGACCAACTACAAGGTGCGAACTGGTTTTCAAAAATTGACCTTAGATCGGGGTATCACCAACTAAAGGTCAAAGAAGAAGATGTGCCGAAGACGGCTTTCCGCACGAGATACGGACATTATGAATTCCTCGTGATGTCATTTGGACTAACAAACGCACCCGCGGCTTTCATGGACCTCATGAACCGGGTTTGCAAGCCAATGTTGGATAGGTCGGTCATCGTGTTTATCGATGATATCTTGGTGTATTCGAAAAGTGAAGCTGAACACGCACACCACTTACAAGAAGTGTTAGAGACACTTAGACGAGGGAGGTTATATGCAAAATTCTCTAAATGTGCCTTTTGGTTACGAGAGGTACAATTTCTTGGCCATGTCATAAGTGCCGACGGAGTTTTGGTGGATCCGTCAAAGATTGAGGCTGTGACAAAATGGAATCCTCCGAAGAACCCGTCGGAGATTAGAAGCTTTTTGGGGCTTGCGGGATACTATAGGAGATTCATTCAAGATTTCTCCAAAATTGCGTCACCGTTAACAAAGCTAACCCAAAAGAAAGAAAAGTTTATTTGGGGTGTCAATCAAGAAAAAGCGTTTCAAACGCTAAAAGAAAAGTTAACTCAAGCTCCGGTACTGACATTGCCAGACGGAGTCGAAGACATGGTGGTTTATTCTGATGCTTCATTATCAGGGCTCGGTTGTGTGTTGATGCAACGGGGCAAGGTAATAGCCTATGCCTCGAGACAATTGAAGATACACGAGAAGAAATATCCCACGCACAATCTCAAGTTGGCTGCGGTGGTATTTGCATTAAAAATATGGAGGCACTACTTGTATGGGGTAAAGTGCACCATATTCACCGACCACAAGAGCTTGAAATACTTCTTCGATCAGAAGGAGTTAAATATGCGACAAAGGCGATGGCTAGAAACGGTGAAAGATTTCGATTGTGAAATACATTACCACCCCGGAAAGGCAAATGTGGTAGCGGATGCTCTGAGTAGAAAAGCGGACTACGTCCCGATACGAGTAAGGTCGATGCAACTCGTGGTGACCTCGGGTATACTTGAACGTATTCGAGAGGCGCAGTTAGAAGCAGTAAAAGAAGAGAATTGGAAGAAAGAAAGAATAATTGGTCAATTGAAAGATTTGTCGGATGGAAATCACGGGTTGAAGACTAGATCCGGAAGGATATGGGTCCCACATACCTGTGGAGTGAAGGCGCTTCTACTTAATGAAGCTCATAAATCCCGTTATTCAATTCATCCGGGTGCGCCCAAGATGTACAATGATTTGAAACAAAATTATTGGTGGCCCGGAATGAAGAGGGATATGGCGAAGTATGTGGAAAAATGCTTGACATGTTTACAAGTCAAGGCGGAGCACCAGAAACCATATGGCAAACTCCAACCGTTAGAAATTCCGGTTTGGAAATGGGAACATATTACAATGGACCTATTAACCAAGTTGCCTAAGACGAGTCGTGGTTTCGATGCCATTTGGGTAGTGGTGGATAGATTGACGAAAAGTGCTCACTTCATTCCGATTCGTGAGACTTATACGTCAGAAAAGATGTCAGAAGTTTACACTAATGAAATAATAGCACGTCATGGGGTGCCGGTATCCATCGTGTCCGATAGGGATACCCGGTTTACTTCAAATTTCTGGCGAGATTTCCAAGAACAAATGGGAACCAAATTGTTTATTAGCACTGCGTACCATCCTCAAACGGATGGACAGAGTGAAAGAACGATACAAACATTGGGGGATATGCTACGGGCATGTATAATCGACTTTGGAGGAAGTTGGGACGTTCACCTACCGTTAGTCGAGTTTTCGTATAATAACAGCTACCAATCTAGTATTAAAATGGCACCGTACGAAATGCTTTATGGTAGGAAGTGTCAAACCCCGGTATGTTGGGGTGAAGTGGGTCCACGTGAACTCGCTCATCAAGATATAGTACGAGCCACGAATGAAAAGATCGATATAGTTCGGACACACTTGAAAGCAGCTCAAGACAGGCAAAAAGCGTATGCTGATAAAAGGAATAGGACAATCGAATTTCAGGTTGGTGACATGGTCATGCTAAAAGTTTCCCCATGGAAGGGCATTATTAGATTCAGAAAAAGGGGGAAGCTAAGCCCGAGGTTTATTGGGCCATTTAAAATTATCGGAAGAGTTGGCAAGGTAGCTTACCGCCTTGAGCTACCGGAGGAACTAAGTGGGATCCATGGCATGTTCCACGTGTCACAATTAAGAAAGTGCCTAGCAGACGAAACGACCTATATCCATTACGATGACATCGAAGTGGATAATAGTCTGAATTATGCGGTAAGACCGGTGGAGATTTTAGACCGGAAGGTCAAATTTTTACGAAATAAACAAATTGACCAAGTCAAAGTCAAATGGGAGCATAGGAAAGGTTCGGACACTACGTGGGAGTCCGAAGAGAAGATGCGACGTCTTCACCCTACATTATTTGGTACGTACTTCGGTTTCGGGGACGAAACCCTTTTAAGGGGGGTGGACTTGTAACACCCCGAAAAATATAAAACTTTATAGTAAAATATAAAGTATAAATAAACAAGAATTTACTAACTAGAAATTTTTAACCTAGTTAGTTAAAAGACTAGAAGTAGCTTATGATGGGGTTAAAAAGCTACTAAACAATATGTTAAATAAAGTTGAGGGGCTTAAGTTGTAAGAATTGAAACTTGGGATAATTAAAACTAAATAAAACAAACCAAACACCCCATAATGGGGATGTCTGGTCGACCAGAAGAACCAGAGGCGACACCCCCACCTTCCATGTCTCAAAAATCTACTTGAAATCTCAAATTGGAGGTGCAAATCTGGTCCAAACGAAAATCCGAGCATAGAATCGTGATCCTCATCACAAGAGGATTACAAGGTATGTAAAATTTAAGGAAAACTCTCAACTTGAAATTTTACTAAATTGGGAAAAATCTGAAATTATGGTTGCATGTGTATGTTATGATGATTGAGGAATAACTATAGTGTCTAAGGACAAACCCTAGATCAATATAAGTTGAAATCATAAGAAATTTTGGGTGAATCCATAAACACCATGGTAGGTGATTAGTGGGTCATGTGTATTTGGATGAACACTAGAAAGTAGATTGTTAATCTAGTGTAATTTGGCAATTTTGAAGTGATTTCAGCAATTAGAAGCTAACAATCATGTAAATTGGTTGATTTATATGAAAATAGGGTTAAATGATAAACTAAAGATGTGATGTTTAATCATGTAAAAATCTGCTTATGAAGTGTTTGTTGAAATGCCTCTATGAAGGCTTAAAAACTGAAATTTCGAGTTTAAACGCATAATCATGATGTTCGGTGTATTATGCGAATTATGATTTGAAGAGAGAGTTCTAAACATATGATGAATGAACTCTATAGGAACGGGCGCAAGAGCGTCAAGTGGACAAGCGTGTGGCGAACCACGTCAAAAAGGGCTACTTTGAAGGTATGTAACTTGACCCGTTACATTAAGTAAAATTGATGATTATAATATGCGTAGTTGAACTTTAGAATAAGAGTCGCGTTGAATTTAAGCAATGATGTCGATATATCTAATATTTGGTCAAAAGTTAGTTGAAACTCGTTGGTAGTCGTCATAAAGGAGGATTTCCTTAGACGAGCCAAACGGGTCGAATAATTGAATAAAGCATGGTTATTGCTTCATAATATGATCAATTTGTCTATTGTTATCAATTGTATATATTGACATATTAGAACAAAAGAGTTTAAGAATTTGGTTTGTTAGAATAAGGAATTGAGAAAAGTGTATTGGCAAAACAAATAAAAATGTCAAAACTCAAATGTGCAGGATCCACTGTAAGTTACGGTGACACCGTAACTTACGGTAGAGATCAAGTATTTACGGCAGGTTTCCCCTGTTTTACGGTGATCAGGAAATCCCAGAACCCACCGTAACTTACGGTGACACCGTAAGTTACGGTGGAACCAGAAAACAAAATAATACTTTGATATTCAAATTTTAATGTTTGGATCTTGTATTTAAGTATTATATAACATAGTCAGAACTAATATTTTAAAGATTTTGACTACAGGTAACAATGTGGGTCTTACGGATGACGGTCAAGCGAATGATGAAGAACCGAACACGATTTTTGAAGCTTCCGCAATGTTTTAATCATACTTAGATTTTGATCATGGGTTGTAAACAATTTCTTAAACAAATTTTGAATGTTCCAATTTAGTCATTAGTTGACTAAGGTTTATGCTACTTATGAAACTTATGTTAATGTAATATTTTTTGGTATAAAAATGTATAAAATTTGTGATTAATTCAAGTAAAAAAAAATTAAGGGTGTTACACAGCAGGGCCGCCTTTGGGCCTGTGCGGGAGGTGCCACCGCGCAGGGCCCAAAGCATCTAGGGGCCCAAAATTGTTTAAAAAATATATAAGTTTTTAATATATAAATTCGATGTAGAAAAATAATACACAAATTCTCCCTTTGGCTTAATGGATGCCGGAATTATGTGATGAACTGATTATTCTAGGTTCGAATCCCAGCATTAAGTCTTTTGTGTTCTATTTTTTTTCAATTTTCTTTTGTTTTCTAGGCTTGTTTAATTAACTGGGGGAAACTCATACCTTTTAGTTTTAGTTTTAATTTTCATTTTTCACTTTTAAATTTAGGCCTTCATAAATTTGTAAGTCCTTTGTTCTCATTTTTCCAAATTTATTTTGTTTTCTAGGCTTGTTTTAACTGAGGGAAACTCATACTTTTTAGTTTTAGTCTTAATTTTGATTTTTCACTTTTAAATTTAGGCCTTCATATAAATTTGTAAGTTCTTTGATTTTTTTTCTTCTATTTAACAATTTACAAAACAAACTTTACATGTTTAAATTTGTTGGTTTTTTATTTCTCATTTCTCATTTAACCATTTACAATATAAACTTAGAAGAACTCAGTATCTAGTTCTATTTATTTTATTTGTATGACAAGGTTCATGTTGCCAAACTAATTTGGATATGTTTACACATGCTTACAATTCTTTTTGCTAATGAAGATTCAAGTGTTAGTTATTTTTGCTTGTCCAGAGGGTAGAGGGTGTTGAAACTAATATTAGGTGTATCAATTTATTTGTAAGATACAACTAGGATTTCTTGATTTTAGTCGATGCTAATTTGAGTTGTGCATTCACTTTACTTTATGAATATGGATAATTGTGATACATTGAAATATAAAGAAGAATCGGTATGGATTATAAATACTTGATCGAAAGCTTTACTTCCAAAAACGTTAGGAGTGTCTCACGATTTGTTTAAACAAGTAAGTTTGATCATTTTGCTACACTATTTTTGTTTTGTTTATTTTATCACAATTAGCGTCGTATTGTGTTTTTTGATATATGATTGATGAGTTTATATTATAGGGAGGGGGCCCAATTTTTTTTGTCTCGCACGAGGCCCAAAACTTTTATATCATTCTCAGGGACGGCCCTGTTACACAGCAACAACCCCAATTCAATTCTCCACCAACTTTCTTAAATTTCTGTTAACTTTTGTCAACAAATTCGGGTTTCCAGCAAGCAACGACGGAGCATTACCACTACCCACAGTACTTCTATTTCTCCTGCTAAACTTCATAGGTTTCTCATCAACACCATCACTATTAGATTCAGAACTCATAGCAGAAACCGAAACCCCCTTATCAGTACAAAACTAAGCCACACTTCGATTCTCCTTCAACCCGACCCATGCCCTAGACTGAACAATATTTACAGAGCACCTACAATTGGAATTGTACATTCTAAGAAGACCATTATACAAGCTCACATTCAAACTCATCATCAGGTGTGTGTTTGTTTTCTTCTCGTTGCAATTTTGATAAGATATTGTGATCCGTTGTTGAATTTGATGTGTGTTGTTTACAATACACAATTGTACTAGTTTTGATAAAATTGATTAGGTTGGGGTACAGTGGAGTTAGGATGGTGGTGGTGGCGGTGGCGTTAGGATGATGGTTGTGATGGTGGTGTGGTTGAGAGAGAAGGGGGAGAGAGATAGAGACTAATCAGTGTGTGTTGTGTGAGTGTGTGTGAGATAGTTTATGTATTGTTAACAATTAATAACAATAATATGAAGGGGCATTTTATTCTTTTAATGAAAAGCTAACAGAAAATTCAAATGGAGTTAGAAATTTGGATTCAAAGGGTTAAGAAAAGTGGCTATAGAGACTCAGAGTGTTAAACATTTTGATTTTGGACTCAAGTGGTTAAAACCACTAAAACACGGATACTCAAAAAATAATTTACTTTAAAAATGATTTTGGAATTAAAAGATATACATAGTCTTGATCTAAATCAGATGCATGAAAAATTTAAAAAGTTACTTGACAAAAAAAGAAATTAAATATAGCCAAGTCATATGTGGAACAACGAATGGATTAAACTGATATTTTGAAAATCAGACCAGACTGGTCTAAAGAATCAAGAACTAGAGGGTCAAAGGCTTTAAACTAGTACAAATGTATCGATTAGAATGTTTGAACCGGTTAGAATGAACCTGATGGTTTTTGTGTGAACTGGTTTGGAAGGTTCGAATACGGTAAAAACTAAAAAGTACATGCATTATTACAACACAAATGGTTATTAAATAAATAACTATTAAGGATATTTAATTATAAAAAGTTTTTGATGAGATGAGAAATCTACCTACTATAAAAATATGTTGAGTAAATTGTAATTTTACTACCTAAGGTTTTATTTAAAATACCACTTTAATTCATATGGTTTTTTTCTGTTATTTCTGTTCAGACTGTTTTTTTTGTCATTTTAGTCCCTTACTTTTGTCATTTTTTGTCATTATCATCCAACCTACTAATTTCATTCAAAAAAGTAAGTAAACTTAGGGGTATTTTGGTCAAACCACATTTTTCTTTTTTTAGGTGCGATGGTATGGGGACGGTGGTGTGCCGATTTACAACAAAGATGATGGCGGTGGTTACTTGTTTACGATGATGGCGGTGGTGTTGGTTATGACGTGAGTGGCAGAAAAATGGCTGGTGGTGGTGGGGTGGATGGGTGGTGATGGTGCAGGCAGGTGGTGATTATGATAGAAGGTGGTGATGAGGTGGGTAGTAGGAGGTGGTGGATGAAAATGACAAAAAATGACAAAAGTCAAGGACTAAAATGACAGGGAAAAAAAAACTCTTTGTACTAAAATGACAGAAGAAAACTATTTACACTAAAATGGTATTTTGAATCAAACCTTAAGGACTAAAATAACAATTTACTAAAAAAAATGTTTGATATATAAAAGCTCTTCCTCTCTTAATCCCATCTTTCATTTTTACATTTTTATACTGTTGTGATATCAATTTCAACAATACACAATAACTTATATATTAAAACCACCATATTTTGATCACTCGTCGCTTTCTTTTCAAATTAATTGAACTAGGTTTATCCCCGCCCGCGCATTGCGGCGGGAACACCGTAGAAGCCAGCATGTTTAGCCTCTTCAACAAGAACTCCAGATCGCCTCTTTCGATTCCAAAAAAACAGAACGATTGTAAATAAGATTAAAGAGAGAATAAGGCATTGATGCGGGAAAAAAAAGCAATTAAGGATTTTGAACAGCAATTTACCTTTGATTGGAAATGAGATT
The DNA here is from genome assembly GCA_030545235.1 of Helianthus tuberosus. Classification (NCBI taxonomy): domain Eukaryota; kingdom Viridiplantae; phylum Streptophyta; class Magnoliopsida; order Asterales; family Asteraceae; genus Helianthus; species Helianthus tuberosus. The sequence goes on along the minus strand of JARYGA010052527.1, from coordinate 33,003 downwards.
AAAGAAAGATTTACAAAAAGCATATTTAATTGTCTTGAATAACACCTGATTCCTTCAACATGATGACCATTTCTTGTACCATCACCCTCCCTGTTCAACACCATCCTCGAGTTAACCCTAAAAGGAGAACTTCATCATACGGAAATCAAAGCTAAGATCAGACGGATTCCCTAAACCCTAATCCAGTACCTTCATCGTTGAACCAGCAAGGGCTTTCTGATCCCCCGTTAAGAAATCATTAAAAGTTGAAGAATTAACACCAAATTTACCGATCGATTAACACCTAATCTGTTTTCCTTATCACAAATCAACCAATTCAGTGAAAAGCTTACCACAAACACATATGTATCAACACATTTGCAAACAGTGGAGAAACATTAAAAATCAAAGACACAATAAAAACAAATCTAAGGATCAGAGTGAAGCTGGCTGCAAGGTGGGTTGCAGGTCTATACCTACCATCCACCACCCTTGCCGCACCATCTTTGTGAATGATCTATATGAATTTGATACTCATCACAGCCTAATAACAGTCAGCTTAAACATAACCAACCACACAAAAATTCCACCAGCAAAAACCTGATAAGAGAAAGAAGGGTTTCGATGTTAGGGTTTCAGATTTGCAGGCGGCGGCCATACCGGCGGCGATGATGGCGGTGGCGGTAGTGGAAGTGACCGACAGTGGTCATAGCTAACCACACAAATGAAACACTACACAACCACCATCATCGTCAGCAGCGAGGTGTGTAACCGGGGTGAGGAGGCCGGCCGGAGGCCATGGCCGGCGACTCCTCATCTGCCAAAATACGATGTCTGCTGCTGGATGTTGGACAGAGAAAGCAAAAAGGGAAGAAAGCCAAACAAACACATGTCTGATTTGGTGATGAGGCTATGACCGCCAAAAGAGGCAAATCAAGCCTGACCTTCACTGTTTATTTCATTCACTTATTAATATGTGTATAATATGTTATGCACAATGGACATTACCATATTATAAATTACCATAATGTTTATGCTTTATGAAATGTACTCTATGCATAGAGAGTCTTTTAAAAAAAATTCTAATTTTTCACTTCTAACCCAATGATTTACATTGTTTGCATTGTAAGCTTTTTGGTTTTTTTACTTTTAACCCAAAACTTTTCATCTTTTCCAATTTAACCCCAACACTTTTTATTTTCAACTTTGTTCCACGTATTTTTCATCTTTTGCAATTTTTTTGTTTTACATTTCATTCTAATTTTGTGAGTAAACACGCCGTAACGTACGTGCGATTTTCAAAAAAATTTTTGACTATTTTTCCCATTTGACAAGACCGTCACAACGCGTTTATTTTCCCTGTTTGACAGCTTCGTCGCATCGCGCGTGGTCTTAGATCTCGACTTAGTTACTCTTTCTATTTTTACATTTCAATCTATTTTTTTCGCATTAACATGTCGCAACTGACATACGTGGTTCAACGATTTTATGTATGTTTTTCGTTCGGTGTTATTTTTTCCTTTTATTTATTTTGTTTTTACGAGCTTTTCCGGTGTTGTTGGTCGCTTGTAGTTGTGTAGCATTAGTGCTACTTGACACGGTCTATACCCCGCCGCACCGCGGGGGCCCTTAATACTAGTTATTATGATTTATGACATAGTTGTGTATTTAATATGACGTTTAAGAGTCATCCAAATTAGGGGTGTTCATGAGACGATCTGATCCGATTGAGGGTCTGCTCGTGCTCGGATTGAATTACAACCGATCTGATCCGATCGGATCTAATTTGCAAAACCGAGCACAAAAGTAATGCTCGTGCTCGGATTGAATTTGACTCGAGAAGATCGTTTTCGCTCGGTTTTTCTCAGTACCGAAATTAAAACATGTGTAGCAAAAAAAAAAAAAAAACTGAAATCAAGACTATTACAAGGCTGCATTCAACAAAAACAAATCCTAACTTAATTAAAACATGTTCAACACCTTACTAACAAAAGCAATAAATAACTAAAATCATGATTCTAAAAATGTTTTTAACAATATCAAGAAGCACAAAATAAAGTGCGAAATACAAATTGTCATTTTGCTCAAAAGCCATAAACTTCTTCTTTAAGCTTGATCATCTCCATCCACAAAATTCAACTTCAAATCAACATATATAATCTATAAACACAAGCATTAAACAAAACCATTAAGTTCTACACATTACATAACAACTTTTATGGTTTGTTAATTATAAAAATACGTTTCATTTATTGTTGCAACAATATTATGTGATTTTGTGATTATTATAGGAATTAGGGTTAGGTTTTGGTATTGAGTTGGGCTAGTATGTCTCTTGAGCTTTTAATTTTTCTTGGGCTATTGTATATATATATATAGAGAGAGAGAAACAGGATCAGGAGAAAACGCTCAAAAGTGTGAGAACGGTGAGAACGCATTGATGGGTGTCAAGTGTTATATATATTAGGTGTATATTTTAAGCCCCTTTTAACACTTTTTAGTCAAGTTTTAAATTTATAAAACACGATATTTACTAACACTAGACACTCATATGGGCAAGTGCACCCATCGTGAGCGTAGTATAGTGTTGGTAAGATACCGAGGTCGTCCAAGGACACACGAGCTTTTAGTACCGATTTATCCCCAACGTCTAATCAAAATAAAAAGTTTAGAAAAATGTTTTAAGCTAAGAAAAATAAAAACTAACTAAAAATGCTGAAAATAAAAATAAAAGAAAAACAGATAGACCAGATGAATCACTTGGTTCCGACTCGTATCTAGTGTAACCTTTGATTATTTCCGCACTTTTGCACTATTTTAAGAGATTATCTTAGTTATTGTAGTAGGCCCCTCTTTTGAAGGTGACGTTACCCTCACCCCAGTAGTTTGAGTCAGCAAGGATACAATCCTAAAAGGGTGGATTATTGGAAGATAATTAATTAAGTTATTAATGCAAATTATGGTAGGCCCCTCTTTTGGAGGTGACGTTACCCTCGACTAAGTAGTCTGAGTCAGCAGGGATACAGTCCTAAATAGCCGGGTTATAGTATTAATAGTAGTTAACTTATGAGGGGATCAAAGAGTTTGGACCCCCGCCATCCAATACCCCAGTAGTTTGAGTCAGCAAGGATACAATCCTAAAAGGGTGGATTATTGGAAGATAATTAATTAAGTTATTAATGCAAATTATGGTAGGCCCCTCTTTTGGAGGTGACGTTACCCTCGACTAAGTAGTCTGAGTCAGCAGGGATACAGTCCTAAATAGCCGGGTTATAGTATTAATAGTAGTTAACTTATGAGGGGATCAAAGAGTTTGGACCCCCGCCATCCAATACCGTTAAGTATTGAAGGAGGTCCTACTAAATTTGACCCAGGTCCATTGCAGGACCTCTAAACGCTGAACAATGGCAAGACCTTTACCAAACCGTTCCCTTAACCCCCGACCAGGTAGCCAACATACCTCCATATAGACCGTGGAGATATGAATGGTGAAAATCTTTTATTTTATATAGACAGTAAAATAATGCCAAGATACCACGGACAAACGATAAGGAAAGATCACCTTCAACATAAGCAACTAGTTATTAAAGTCATTAATACAAAACCAAGTAAAAAGTGCGAAAAGATTAGAAATAAAAAGTATTACACTAGACACTTTGTCTTCACCAAGTGATGTAAAAGACTTAGGCAAACATGGCCTTGATTGTCAAGAACTCTTACGATCAATCTTGGATCCCGAGACGACTCACACACTCTATGATGGACAATGGATGATGGTGTTATGGTGGTGGTGGGTGGTGGGTGGTGGGTGAAGTGTGAGAGAGGTGGTGTGCCAAGGGATGGTTTGAGCTTGAGCCAATCACTCCTATTTATAGGCTGAATAGAAGCTCGGGCACGGCCCCGTGTCCACATCCTCTCTTTCTTCATTTAATGCAGCTTTGTCTTATTAGTTGACCACGCCCCCGTGTCCGCTGAGCACGACCCCGTGTGCAGAAGAATCTTTGTACTATGAAGATTTGCCTGGATTGTGCGAATCTTATAGTTGACCACGGCCCCGTGTCCGCTGAGCACGGCCCCGTGGTGGGCAATAGAAGCTTCTACTACTTTGTCTTTTTTGCTGACACTTGGGCACGCCCCTGTGCTGGCTGAGCACGGGGCGTGTTCAGTCCTCTGTTGCCTTGTTTTGCTTGGGAAGATGCTGTCGTGGGGTCGGGCATGTCACATCTTGTTCCTTTTCTTGTATTTTTGTTAGATTTTGATGTCTTTTTGCTTCTTTTGTTAATTTGAGCTCATTTAATCTTGAAAATACAAAAGGAAGACAAAAGCACACTTTTTCCAACATTAGTACTAAAAAAGGGTTAGTTTTATGCCACAATTGATGTAATTTATATGTTGCATTTTGCACACATCAAATACCCCCACACTTGAATCTTTGCTTGTCCTCAAGCAAAACTCTTTAATATGTGGCTATTACACTCCCAAATGGAATGGGTAGAGAAGAAGGTTTTGGGCTTGTCGTAGAGTGTCGGGATTTGTAAGATTCTTTATTTAGTTTTATTTTTATTTATTTACAATCCTATTCGTCATGATTTATTTAAAACTTTTCATAAGATAAATTACTTATTAGGGCATAACATGCCTTTTTAAAATTCTATTTATATACAACTTCACATACCTCACGGGGATCACTCAACACTCGGCCGAAAATGTATTTTTGTGAATCACTCGAGAGCGGCATGGAACTTACTCCTACCATAGGCTTGCCAAGCAATCAATCCTCCTCCTTTTTAACTTATATACCTTTATAAATATCAAGAGGACTTTGTGGGTGAAGGGTTAGGCTTGGGTTACGTGTCCTCCTTATCTTACGGTGATCATCCCTTTCCGATTGGTGACATTACGTGTCCATTCATCAAGCTCACCTATGAGTACAAAACTTAACATATCAAAACATTAACTAACGAGTTCAAATGGCAATCGCCATCTGACCCATTTATCCTTTCGACCATTCTTGCATACAACGCATTTGCATAAATATATTCATATATCTATACACGAAAGTTTAAGCATAATTTGAATCATATTTTTTAAGAAATATTTACCTGTCTGGTCCGTAATTACTTACACATTCGGATATTTTCATTCCTATCATTCTTTTGTTCATTTGCTTTACATCTATTTATATGATTTGTTTGACGCATACATGGTCAAGCTATCGACTTCTTCTTATGTAGACTAGTTCCGTCTTTTATATCTTAAATCTGTTTCGCGGATTCGAACACATTATTCATACCTTTCGTACCTTCTATGTTTTGAATCCGTCTCGCGGATTCAAACATTGCATTCACATCTTTCATTCTTTGAATCCTCCTCTCGGATTCAAACATTGCATTTGTGCCTTTCATCACTTGAATCCGTCTCGCGGATTAAAGCATTGCATTCATATCTTTCATTCTTTGAATCCGTCTTGTAGATTCTAACATATCATTCATGCTTTCAATTCTTTCATGTTTCGAATCCGTCTCGCGGATTCTAACATATCATTCATGCTTTCAATTCTTTCATGTTTCGAACCCGTCTCGCGGATTCTAACATATTATTCATGCTTTCAATTCTTTCATGCTTCGAATCCGTATCGCGGATTCTAACATATCATTCGTACTTTCATTCCTGAAAGTCTTACATTTCTTTTCACCCTCACGTCCACCTACTACCTAATTCTAACGGACCTACCTGTAGCAATTATCACGGTCTCACGAACGTCATATGCTTCTCGTGTACTGGCCAGGTACACAATCCACATACCAGTTTCGTGTCTTCGTGTAATTGTCACCTTATGTCCGAAGAATTAGGTTTCGGCACGTGTAACATTTCCAAAACTTCATTACCATTCTTATCATTATTTTCCATTTTAAAATCTTCCTTTCGTTGATAGGTTTTACCATTACATGTACTTACATATATTAAATATACGTACCTGGGTCGATATGTCATATTATATACCTTGGTGCCGGTGCTAGACCGCATCCACATATCATTCTTTCCAAGCAACCATGCTTACCTTACACATAACATATTGTTAGTTATCTTCCAATACATACTTAAGCACATATTTACCTTGGCTTCTACCCTTAGATCTTGATCGAGTCTTGGATTGTACGGGTTTCTTGTCACAAGAGCACACAGGTTTGAGTTCAAGTATTTGCCTCCTCATACTTGATTTCGCTCAAACCAGGGCTCTGATACCAACTTGTAAGACCCTAATACGTATTTGCCAAAAAGTCGCAGCGGAAATTCGTGCCATAAAATTTCTTTCATTACAAACGTTTTGACTTACTTGAAAGTTCGTTTTATTATGTATCTTCTACAAAAATAAAGCATAAGTCCTGTTTACTAATAATACATACTCAATTATTCCCGTACAATCTATCTTGTGACTCGGTCTTCGATCTCTATTCCTCGATATAACCACCCGTGATTTGTACAACCTGCACTCACCACATACGTTCATCACATTAGTACACAATACATAAATAAGATTCAATCTCGTACACTTTCCATTGCGTTATCTTTCTAATTCCAGGCATTTCATTTGTGCATCCATATTCTGGTGAGGCTTCAATAATGTACCTGCATTGCTTCTCATTCTCAAGGCACACTATTAGTAACGCATTACTCGACGTATCTAAATCATGCACATGTACATGTTTACATGTATACATATGCGTCTACATACGTACATACCCTCCTATATTTCTACATACCTGCATATACTCATACGTACCTTCTTCTATACCAACCACATATCTACATACGCGCATACATTACTACTTCTCTACATACATTCATATATACCTACGTATCTTCGCATACGCATAAATACACATCTACATACATACCCACATTATTGTGTCTACCTGCATTTCATTTCATTCTCGAAGCACGCTGTTAAGGACGTCAATACTTAAATGCATTGTAACCGCGTATATAAATCATATATAGAACCACTTACATACATACATACCTTTACTTGCATACCCACGCATCTAATTACATACATACATGATTACATCTTCGCATATGTATTTACATACATACATACATAACTACATACACACATACCTACTCACATACATACATACATACATACCTACATGCATACATACATACACACATACATACACACATACATACACGCATACATACTTGCATCCACACATATATATATATATATATACGTTCGTACCTACACACGTATGTACTTTCATATTCAAATACATAATGCTCATGCTCATACATAACTACTTACGTACATACATACACCAATACCTACATATATACATACATGCATACATAACTCCATACTTACATACATTCATAAAATGAATCATAACTACACCCGTGCATACCTTAGCTCACACGTGCATGTACTTACGTAATTTTCCTAAATGCATTCATACATACATACATACATACATACATACATACATACATACATACATACCTGTCGGCCATTTTATATACATCAATCATCCCATTCATCCATAAACAAGAAAACTCTATATGTATACTAAGAAGTGAATCGAAAGTCACTTACCTCGAGCGTTAGTGTTCATGCTTGTTTCCTCGCCTCCGCTTGACCCGTTAACCTTCCGTTTTCGAGTCCTTGCTAATGTGATTCATATCCTTTCATGTCATCACAATTACATTATGGTTAGCACACATGCTCATTCATACTACATTCGTTTCTTTCCATTCATATATTACTTGACTTTTTATTAACCAAATACCACATACATAAGGCATATAGACTAAAAGTCACCTTGTTCCTTATTCAAGCAACTCAATTATCATCATACACTACACATAGATCATCTACTACAATACGCCTGACTTCTCTACTATTACAATCATATCCGAAAGGCTAACCATGCTGTACATTAACGCCAATTTTACACATAGTAACGCTTTAAACACACCTTAACAACTGTAACATTCACCCGAAGCAATATTTAGTGTTTAGTAAATTGGTGACTAGAAAATCATATGTTTTAAGTTCACAAAACACATTATTTTCATTGCTGCATTTTTCACGCAGCAGCTGTTCGGGGTCACTTTCCCCCATTTTAATCACCTAATCCGACTTCGACTTTCAAATAAGAATTGTAATATGCGAAACAAGCTTTCCAACGATATAAGGCTCGTTGTCTAATTCCTAATAACGAATGAGATACGGCCTTTACAAGATGACTATCTAGGGCTGTCAAAATGACGAATTTACTAACTTTTCATGCTGTTCTGACCCCCTAAATCTCATAACCAGCATCTTGTGACCAAATAAGAATTGTAACATGCGAAACAAGCTTTCCAACGATATAAGGCTCGTTGTCTAACTCCTGATAACGAATGAGATACGGCCTTTACAAGATGACTATCTAGGGCTGTCAAAATGACGAATTTACTAACTTTTCATGCTGTTTTGACCCACTAAATCTCATAACCAGCATCTTGTGACCAAATAAGAATTGTAACATGCGAAACAAGCTTTCCAACGATATAAGGCTCGTTGTCTAATTCCTAATAACGAATGAGATACGGCCTTTACAAGATGACTATCTAGGGCTGTCAAAATGACGAATTTACTAACTTTTCATGCTGTTTTGACCCACTAAATCTCATAATCAGCATCTTGTGACCAAATAAGAATTGTAACATGCGAAACAAGCTTTCCAACGATATAAGGCTCGTTGTCTAATTTCCTAATAACGAATGAGATACGACCTTTACAAGATGACTATCTAGGGCTGTCAAAATGACGAATTTACTAACTTTTCATGCTGTTTTGACCCACTAAATCTCATAATCAGCATCTTGTGACCAAATAAGAATTGTAACATGCGAAACAAGCTTTCCAACGATATAAGGCTCGTTGTCTAATTCCTAATAACGAATGAGATACGGCCTTTACAAGATGACTATCTAGGGCTGTCAAAAGTGACGAATTTACTAACTTTTTAACACAAACTTGAAACAATTCAAGTTTCGTGTAGGCATTTTATCAAACACTTTGTGGGCGTACAACAAATAAGGCACAATGTACAAGTATTTCATGCTCATCTTCTACCACTTGTTTCCAATCCTCAACAATAACACATCATATTTCTTTCAAATCCTACTTAATCTAACTAGTAAGAATCGATCATATAGCACACCATACATCAAAATTATACAAGAATTGAACATGGTAATTCATTCATCTCACCATTCTTACTAGCACAAGTGGGTTTTATCCCAAAACATCAAATTGCTTAGAATCTTACATAGTTCATGTTCTACACGGTGATTCTAACACATATACATGATTAATTTCACACAATTTCACGGATTAAACCTAAACCCACTTCATACAAGATCATCAAATCATAAATTGCAACTTACCTTATGATCAATACACTTAGATTAAGTTGTATCCAGTCTCATGCATTCGATTTCCTCTCAAATTCAGGTTCAATTCTTGAGTTCTTGCATGTAATTGAAGGAGAAGGGTTTCCCCTTGCTCCTGCCTTTCTCTCGCGACCCACACACCAAACACAATCACTGTGTTTTAATTTTCCCCTCTTATAATATGAATTTACACATTCAGCCCCTGAACAAGCTTTCATTGTCATTCTTGTATAATATTTCTAAAATTATAACTTCCTTCATATTTATCTAAGACTTAGCTAATTACATGAAACATTTAACACCCCAACAATTTTATATATATACACATAAATATTAAACTTATCATTACTTTCTTATGGTACAAATCTATATTTACCGTTTTCCGTTACTTAACATCTTGAATATAATATTATTTATATTATACGAGATTTGGGATGTTACATACACACACTCTGAAAACCGCTCACAACAGCTCTCGTTCATTCACTTAGCAATTTCGTACACTTTTTACACAGAACACTATAGTGATCCTTGTATTTAGCTCGCTATCATCCGAAGTTGTAACACATTACTTGTTTAATTTGAGTTGGTGATCGGTAGTTTCCATCACCCGGGGTTTTTTGTGCCGGAGATCAACTCTTGATCAAGGGCTTTTTCCCCGTATAAACCTTGTGTCACTTGTTATTTATTTTTCATAGTGATCCTTATTGCTATAAACCAATTCAAGCATCATACCCCGTAACAGAGAGTTTGGTTACATTATCCTTGTCTGATTTTTTGACCAAAATAGTTTGGCACCCACCGTGGGGCAATTGGTGCTTCATTCTTAGAAAGATTCGTGTTTTTGTGGTCATTTCGATCCGCTACAACCAAACAGATGGCTTCCTCAGTGAAGAATACTTCAAGTTTGATGCCCTCATTCAGTTCCTCACAAGGCGTTCCTCCTTTGCCTCCACCACCTTCTGGATCCCAGAAGAATGCTGAGAATGCTGCGAAGAAACCAACTCCCATTTTCCAAAAACCACCTACTTCTTCTGTTTCAACTAATCCTACTACTAATGATCTCTATGCCTTGATTTTGCAGATGAGGAATCATGCACAAGAGCAGGATAAGACCAACGAAAGAATCCTCCGGGAAATCGATGAAATCAAGAAACAGAAGAAATCAGTGGAGGATCACTCCCCTCTGATGCCAAGATCGCTGAACTTCGACACTCCGGTCATAACCTCACAATACTCAGCAGTTCCGGACGTGCAATACTTAGGTGAACTACCAGGAAGGCGTTATGGGACAACAACAATGAGTCAGGCATTTGGCTCTTGCTTCCAGCCTCAGGGATCCTCTTCTCAACCATTAGGATCCTCTTCTCAGCATCAAGGATACTTTACGTCAGGAGGATATGTGGGAATGCATGCAGTACAAGGATCCTCCCAGGTCCAAGGATCCTCCCAGGTCCAAGGATCCTCCCAGGTCCAAGGATCCTCTCAGGTCCTAGGATCCTCTCTGGTCCCAGGATCCTTTCAGATTCTAGGATCATCACAATTCCAAGGATCCAACCCCCTTCAAAATCAAGGATCCTTGAGAAATATGCAACCTCAGAACTCAGGCGTCCATCAAGGAGACTTCATACCAATGCAGACCATTGCCTCATCTGGTCCTTCAATTATACCAGAGTCTCGACAAGATGGATTCACATCCGCAATTCCAAACTCGAATCCTGTGGGAGGTAACACTTTTAATAATTTATATAACACTAACCATGGCTTTATGCAGGATACGGGTATCAATCAGGCCATGGCTAGGGAACTGCAAAAGCTTAAGGATATGATATCCAGTGTACAAGGAGTGGTTAAACCCATTCCTGAAATTGCGGATGGTAGCCATAGGATATCTCGTTTTGCACCACCTTTGTGTGATGCTGAGATACCTAAAAGATTCCAGATACCATCAATGAAACTATATGATGGTTCAACGGATCCAGAAGAGCATGTAGCTCAATACAGGGAGAGGATGGAGATCAATCCAATTCCGGAAAGATTGAAAGAAGCATGCCTATGCAAGGGATTTGGGTCCACACTTACAGGATCTGCTCTTAAATGGCTGCTAAGTCTTCCCCCTTACTCTATTACTTCATTTGCTTATTTAGTTAACTTGTTCAATAGTCAATTCTGTTGTAGCAGAAAGTTTGAACGATTAACTAGTGATCTATATAGGGTAACACAAGGTCAAAATGAATCACTTAGAGATTATATCACTAAGTTTAGTAAAGAATCCTTAGACATTCCCAATCTGGATATAGCTACGGCTGTTGAGGCCTTTAAAATGGGATTGCTTAGGGATTCATTGTTCTATGATGATCTTGTTATGACACCTTGCAGGAATCTTGATGAAGTAAGGACTAGGGCCCTTAGGTTCATCCGCCTAGAGGATGACAAAAGGATCCAGGACAGATTGACAGGATCCACCAAACAGGATAAGCAAGGATCCTACTTCAGGAACAACAAATCCAAGTCTTATAACAGATCTGATAACCAGAATGTGCACGCAGTGGAACAAGAAGAGGATGATGAGAATTATCCTCCTATTTCTGAATATTGTTTCTCTGTTGATAACAATGAACTAATCCTTACAATGCAGAATCTAGGTGAGAAAGCCAGGTGGCCAAGGAAAAGTGATAAACCAACTGCTACAAAGGATAAATCCAAGTGGTGTGCATATCATGAGGATTTTGGGCATCTCACTGAAGAGTGTATTGCACTTAGAAAGGAGATTGGTTATTTATTGAGCAAGGGGCATTTAAAGGAACTCTTGGGACGAAAGAAGTCAAGAACCCAGGATCCTGAGAGGATCCCGGAAAGGGCTCCTGCCCCTCCGGCAGATGCACAAGTTATAAATTTCATATCCGGTGGATCAGACATCTGTGGTACATCCTTCTCAGCAGCAAAAAGACACGCTAAGGAAACCAAGATGGATAATGGAGACAGACCCGTCAGGACCTCCGTTGTCACCCAGGATAAAGTCATTACTTTTGATGAGGATGATCGTGTTGACATCCAGGATCCTCACCATGACGGTCTCGTAATTACATTGTTTATTTCTAACCACTTTGTTCGCAGGATCCTTATAGATGGAGGAAGCTCTGTGAACATCATTCAGCTGGATGTTCTCAAGAAAATGAACATCCCAGAGTCCGATATTATCCCAAGATCCTCAGTACTTGTGGGATTCAGTGGAGAAACAAAGAATACATTGGGGGACAACAAACTCCCAATCTATATTGAAGGATTGCATTCTTATCAAAAGTTTTGTGTTATTGATTGCTTATCGTGTTGTAACGTTATCCTTGGCAGGCCATGGATACATGATATGAAGGCAGTTCCATCCACCTATCATCAGTGTATAAAGCTTCCAAGTCCATGGGGAGTGGTGAAAATCGAGAGTGATCAACAGGAGGCCAAGAATTGCTATACCTCATCAATGAAACCAGCCTCAAGACCAAGGGAGCAATAGCAATTAAAGTATCCTTCAAGAGACGTCTTGGAGGCAAGAGAACAGGATTTGAAAGAAATCCTCATGGATCCTGATGATCCTGAATCCAAGATCTTCATAGGGTCAGGGATCCTCAGCGATATTGAACAAGCGCTAGTATCCTTTCTTAAAAGAAGAAAGACCACCTTTGCCTGGAAACATGAAGACATGACAGGTATATCTAAGGATATAATTACTCACAAACTTGGCATTGACAGGTCATTCAAGCCAATTCATCAAAAGAGAAGGAAGTTTGCACCTGAAAGAAATGCTATTATCCAGGAAGAGGTAGATAAGCTACTTCGAGCAGGTATGATTAGAGAGGTTAAGTATCCAAGATGGTTAGCCAATGTGGTTGTTGTTCAAAAGAAAAATGGAAAGTGGAGGGTATGTGTCGATTTTACAGATTTAAACAAGGCATGTCCCAAGGATCCTTTCCCATTACCCCACATTGACTCCATGGTGGATGCTATCGCGGGTTTCAACAAATTCAGATGGAACCATCCGATCAAGAGGATACAGCCTTCATGACCCCAACGGGTATATACTGTTATATTGCTATGCCATTTGGATTAAGGAATGCAGGTGCTACTTACCAAAGGCTTGTCAATATGATGTTCAAAGAACAAATTGGATACACTATGGAAGTCTATATCGATGACATGGTGGTTAAGTCCAAAAGAGCTGAGGATCACCTTAAAGACCTGGAGGAAGCATTAAATATCCTTGATAAATTTAATATGAAACTAAATCCTTCTAAGTGTCATTTTGGTGTAAAGGCAGGTAAATTTTTAGGATATATGGTAACAAAGAGGGGCATTGAAGCAAGTCCAGAGCAAATTAAGGCCATCGTGAATATCAAATCTCCTGCCAATGCTAAGGATGTGCAAAGGTTGACCGGCAGGATCGCAGCCTTGAACAGATTCATATCCAAATCCTAAGAAAAGTGCAAGGAGTTCTATGACATCCTGAGGAAAAACAAGAAATTTGAATGGACTGAGAAGCATGAAAGTGCCCTTAAAGCTCTTAAAGATTACCTATCCTCAGCCCCAGCCTTAATGAAACCAGAAAAGGGAGATGTGTCATCCTTATATTTGGCGGTATCCTCAAAAGCAGTAAGTGCGGTCCTTGTTAAGGATCACCAAGGTACACAACATCCTGTTTATTATGTAAGTAAGAGCTTACTTGATGCAGAATCCAGGTATTCACATTTAGAAAAACTTATCCTTGCATTAATTATGGCATCTACTAAATTAAGACATTATTTTGAGACCCATGCCATTATTGTTAAAACTAATTTCCCAATTAAGAATGTTCTCAGGAAACCTGAAATGTCAGGAAGGATGGGTAAGTGGGCAGTGAAGTTGAGTGCATATGATATAAGATATGAGCCTAGGACAGCCATTAAATCCCAAGCATTAGCTGACTTTGTGGCAGATTTTAGTAGTGATTTGCAAAAGGAAGCTGAACTAGAAGTCCAACAGCTTGAAGAAACCAAGGATCCTTGGATACTGTTTACTGATGGATCCTCCAATGTGAATGGAACAGGGCTTGGGATACTACTAAAATCGCCACAGGGGGACATAATACCCCACTCCATAGCTTGTGAATTTCAAACTACCAACAAGGAGGCTGAATATGAAGCCTTGATAGCTGGTTTGCAAATTGCAAAGCATATGAATATCAGGTATCTTGAGGTACATGTAGATTCTTTATTGATCACTAATCACTTTAATGGATCCTATGCTGTTAAAGGTGAAAAGCTAATCAAATATTTGGAGATAGTCAAAGAATTGGCACTCTCTTTTGTATCCTTTACTTTGACACAGGTACCAAGGGAAGAGAATGCAGAAGCTGATGCATTAGCCAATCTAGGATCATCTTTGAAGATTCCTGAGGATATTGAGATTCCTATTATCCATATCCTGACCCCTGCCATCAAGGATCATGTAACTATGGAGATAGGAGAAGATTCTGCAATCATCCCTAGTGATGATACCCAATCTCATTCAGGATCATGGATACTTCCAATCATGAAATACATACAACATGGAGAAATCCCTACAGGAGAAAACCCAAGGGCTTTTAAAATTAAGGTATCTCAATTTACAATATTAAATAATATGTTGTATAAACGATCTCTTGCAGGACCATATTTGAGATGCATTGAGGATCCTGAAATTCAAGAAGTCCTAAAGGATTTCCATAAAGGAGATTGTGGAAACCACACTGGGGGCAGGGCATTATTCTCAAGGATCCTGAGAACAGGATACTATTGGCCCACTATGAAGAAGGACGCTGTGGAATATGCCAAGAAGTGTGATCCTTGTCAGAGGCATAGTAATATCCTTCACCAACCAGCAGAGCTCTTGCATCCTATATCCTCTTCTTGGCCATTCATGAGATGGGGAATGGATATAGTTGGAAAGCTTCCTAAGGCACCAGGTGGAAAAGTATTCATGCTTGCTATGACTGATTACTTTTCTAAGTGGATAGAGGCTGAAGCCTTTGCTCAAGTTAGAGAAAAGGAAGTTATATCCTTTATTAAAAGGAATATTATTACTAGATTTGGCATCCCTTCTGAAATTATTTGTGATAATGGATCCCAATTTATTGGGAATAGAACCACTAACTTTTGTGACAGTTGGGGAATTAAGATGATTACATCAACACCAGTCCATCCACAAGCTAATGGTCAGGCAAAATCATCCAACAAGATCATCATCAACAATCTGAAGAAGAAGCTTGGATCCAAGAAAGGAAAATGGGCAGAAGAACTACCTTATGTGCTGTGGGCTGATAGAACAACTCCCAAGAATGCTACAGGCCAAACTCCATTTTCTTTGGTATTTGGGGCAGAGTTGGTGATCCCTACAGAGATGGTGGTTCCAACTGCAAGAACAAGCGTTCGTGATCCTGAAGAAAATGCTGAAAACTTGATTCAAGACTTGGATACTATAGAAGAAATCAGGGATTTAGCAAGGATAAGGATGGCCAGTTATCAACAAAGGATGGCTGGAGCTTACAACAAAAATGTCAGGCTCAGGAAATTTCAAGTTGGGGATATGGTATTAAGGAAAGCATTTCAAAACACCACCAATCCTGCTGATGGAAAGCTAGCACCAAAATGGGAAGGACCCTATTTGATTGAAGCTGAAGCAGGAAAGGGGGCATATCGATTGCTAACAATGGAGGGTGATTTGCTACCTAGAGCTTGGAATGCTGTCCATTTGAAGAAATATTTCATGTGATCATGATCCATGATCCTTACCAGACAAGTATCCTTGAAGGATCCCCGCTGATAGATGATCCTCTTTCTGGTAACATTCCAATCTTAAACTATGTCATTCTTTTTATTCTTATGAGGATAAGGATCCTGCGTCCTTTATCCTCCTTTTACTTGATTTCTGAGTTTTGAAGGTTCAGGCATCCTTAACTAAGCATTGAGTATCCACAGAAGTATCTAGTTATCTTTTGGGCTAGTCCCCAGTCTGGGCCTGTCCCCAGTTTCGCCAGTAGCGCACGATGATCCTAGTATAGTTCATGGCAATGGGACCAGTACCCGCTTTAGGGGCTGACAATTTCGTTGTACTGGCTATATTCAGGATCCTACGTATAATGGTAGACGTACCATACATCCGTTCCTAAGGTTTCTAACGTTTTCACGTTAGCTAAGGTTTTGGCATTTTCATGTCAGTAAGTTTGGATAGTCGCCAGTAAGGGCCATACTCCAGTTTACATACGATCCTTTGGGCTTGTCCCCAGTTATCCTTTGGGCTTGTCCCCAGTTATCCTTGGGGCTTGTCCCTAGTATATTGGGCTTGTCCCCAGAATTGTTGGGCTTGTCCCCAGTTACTAACATTCATCTTCTATTGGCTCAGTCCCAAGTAATATCCTATTTCAGGTTTGTGAAGATAAATGGTCAAAGATTCTCGACCCTTACTTTCAACTAAGGTTTGTATCTTGGGTTATCCTAATTTTAAGTGTTGAAGGATAGGATCCTAACTTGGGTTCTCAGGTATGATCCTTAACTGTTTTGATTTTATTCATTATGTGTAAGTGACACTTATCCTTTGACAACTGAAATTATGATCCTTAAATAATTTTTTTGTGATCCTTGAGCATATCCTTAACTCTTAAGGGATATTTCTAAAATTTTTCGTTACTTGATAAGTTTAAACGACATGAACATCACAATAAATTGAAAAATCAAATAACAATAAGGATAACAACACAGGATATAGCCAAAAAGTTAAAGTCATTTTATTCACAAAAGTTAAACCCTTTTAAGGTTGTCAAAATTACCTACCCCGAGCATCTACCAGCAATACGTGGCCCGTCCGCTGGGGTAGGTAAAGGGTGTCCATTGTTCATAGGTTTTTCAAGTGCAGGAATCAAAAGACGGCAGGATCACAATGGCTTCATCCCCCAAACAGAGGATCCCTCCACCAGTTGTAATCCTACCTATTGTCAAAAGGATCATTCATGATCCTTAACCCTAATAGCTATTGTTTAGTTATTACAGACCATCATTGTTTTAAAAACATCACAACCACAAAAAACTACTAACAAATTTAAAAATTGGGCTCCGGCTACGTCTAGGAATGTCCATCATTGCCCAATCATGCAGCCTACACCTTCGCTGCATCTTCATCCCCTCCAGCTTCGGTATCCTTCACCAGATCCTTTCCACTGCTTCCAGCCTCAATCGCTAAAACCTCCTCAGCCTCCTCATCATCTTCAAGATCAGCCAACCTCGCTTTCCAGCCCTCAACATCCCAGCTGCTTCTGTCGAAGTTAGGATCTTGAGCTTCCTGGGCCATCTTTAGTTTTGTCTGATACATTGTGATGGCAGCGGAGACCTTTGCACCTTCTATGAGATCATGCTTCTCGTAGTCGATGTCGATCAAGATTTTAGCTGTTTTAGTCTTGGCATCTTGAAGGGCTTTTTCAAGATCAGCGATCTTAAGATCCTTAAGCACTGCAACTTGTTGGAGGTCAGCAATCTTCTTATCCAGCTCCTCGACGTTTCCCACATAATCTTCAATCTCAGCAAATTTCTGCAAAGAAGGCAAAGAACAGTTTAGGAACAAGTGATCCTCAAATAGGCTGGATACCTAAAGCAGGGATAAGGATCCTGATGAAACAATGGTTAACCGGGTAGGGTTAACTCACTGGTCTCGTCAAGAGGGTTAATCCCTTCTTTCCGAGGATCGTTGGCTGGATCGTCTGGTGGTGGGTTTCCTGCACAAGGAAACAAACCGTGACTCGTAACAAGGAGGATGGGGTGGGGGGAGCTCCTTGTTACCACTCTCCGGTGTGAGAATCAGTAATTTGCTTAGGAAGCAAAGTATGATAGTAGTAGTATTGAGAGAGTTGGAAAGTGATACCTCAAACCTGGTTTGGGGTGAGTATTTATAGCCGAGGAGTGAAGGAGGGTAGTTGAGTAGCTAGTCTGACATCGCACAGCTATTTGCAGGTGTGTCAGACCTGTCGGATACTGTGGTAATGCCACGTCCGGCTGTGGTGTCAGACTGTTGTTCATACGTGGGCTGGTAGGCGACTGTTCCCAGTGCCACTTGCACTGTGGTGTCAGACCCACTTGCCTTGTAGGCAGGATGCGGTGCCAAGCCGCATCGCTGCTTGCGGTCATTGATGTTGTTCCCGCATGGGTTGTTCCATCCATGATTTGCGTGGGATGCGGTGTTGTGCCGCATCGCCTGTCGAGTGACTGTTACTGTTGTCCAGATCCCTTGTCGTGACGAAAATGTTCATAGGATGCGGTGCGAGGCCGCATCGCTATGCGTAACATTAGTTTCCGTCCCTAAGGTAAGTCTTCTCATCAATGGACAGATTGGACCGCAGTGTTCGCGTGTGTCTACGCGGACACTGGAGAGTTAATTGCTGTTGGGGGTTTTTAATGAGGGTAATGGTCATTCGCGGTCGTGCTGACGCGATATTTGGGACCATACCCCTTCAAGTCCCCCCAGTCTAGTGTTCCTTTCGTATGCGAGTCGCATGTGGGAGGGATACTGGACTATGTTGTCTGGAAGGTTAAGATTGTGCCATGCAGATGGCACCTTCTTTAAGTAGTAGGCCCTTTCTAGTGGATTGTTTCTTCCTTTGAGAAGGGTGCATGGTGAGCAAGTTCCGTCTGATGCGGAATTCTCAGTCAAGGACTTGACTCTGTCTACCTTTTGCTGATGTCATCAGCCACCTGTTGGTGTTTCGGACCAACCTTTGAGACGGTGACTGAAGGTATTAGCAGGGTTCGAACCAACCTTTGAGATCATGACTGAAGATGTCTTCTTCAGTGTAGTTGGAACCTCTGCGTCAGTTGGTGCAAAGTTGTAAGTACTTTGCTCAAGCTCTATGTTCAGCAACTGGACATGTAACGATGATCCCTGTTTTGTGGGGTGTTCGTGTTCTCCAGTTAAGCTTTCTAGTAACCGCGCGTCTTCTGCGGTTTATCTCTCAAGTAACCGCACGTCCTCAGAGGTGTAGCTCTCTAGTAACCGTACGTTCTTTGCGGTTACCTCGTTGGCGAACCTCGTTTGCCATGTTTCTTTGAGGATCGTGGGGTAGTTGCGTCATTGTTGGCCGTGTTTGGTCGAACAATGTGAATCTGGACTATGGGCAGATAAACATGATCATAGGCAGGGTTGTGCCCACCATTGTTTATTCTATGCGGTCCATAGGTGGGTAACTAGTCATAGGCAGACTTGTTACCGCTGTTCTGGAGCCACTTTCCTTCACGCTTTGGTGGAAAGTAGTTTCCCTGTAAGTAGCGTTGCCGGAAGAGATCGTTTTAGATACTTGGGAAGTTGGTTGAAACTCTTCCGCATTCGTTTTGTAGCCACTTTCCTTCACGCTTAGTTGGAAAGCAGTTTTTCTTGAAATAGCTTTGCTCTTCTGCGTGGTGGCTTAGTTGTGGCTCTTCCGTAGCTACCGTTCGCATAGTTGCGGTTTGCAGTAACTACGCAAGAATGGTTGCGGTTTGCAGCAAAGAACTCGCTTCTAGAAGTCTTGTAGCCTGGATGTGGCTCTTGAAGGTTCAGGGGACAGGGTTGCTGATGTGCGGTTGCTCAGCATACTTGTCCTTTTCCTTAAGGAGAAGCTGTTTGCGTTCCCTCTGTGGTTGTGAACCGGAAATGAGGGTTTTGAAGCTTGAAGAAGCTTTCATGGGGTGCGGTTTACCGCATCCTGCGAAGCGGTTTTCGCAGTCCAAAGAACCATTTTGGTTCTGAGTATCTGACACACCTGTGCGGGTTGGTGTGTGTCATCTCCGCATATTCCACGTGTGCTCGTGGGTATGTGCGGTTATGACTTATACCCCTTTATATAATATAAAGATATATATTTTTGCCTTTTTTGAGGGGTATGTAAAAAACGACATGCGGTATGGGTTATGGTGCGGTAAACCAGAGAAACCGCATGCCGCTTGTGTTTGGATAAGGTTGTCGCTTTCTGTTGCCTACGTCACGATTGCACGTGTGGGTTGTTGAAGTTGGTAGGATTCTGACATGTGCTGATTTGAAAAGACGTTTGCACTGACCGAGGTCATAACTGCACTGTAGCAGGGAGTGAAAAAGTCTTCTCTGTCAGGCGCATGGGCGGCCACGCGCGCGTGATAACCGTCAGCGGAAAGGTCGCTGACCACGTGTCGCCTTGTAACTCGTCTATTTTGAACGTGTTGAGGCGGTTTACTGTATCGCATTTATTGCGATGGGTATATAAAGGGGGAACCGTTTGGTTTCTCCTTACTGTTCAAATTTTTCGAAAAAATTTCTGGTGAGAGAGAGAGCATTCCCTTCGTCTTCTCCGATCAATCTGTCTTTTATTCCGGTAATCTTTTGAGTTTTCTGAGTTTTTCTTTAACTCGAAACTTCTGTTCTACATATTTCTGATGGCTGATCCATCTAACCCACATAATGTGGAGGGTGAAAACCCTGAAGCATCTTCTCCGGTGGCCGGAGAAGAAGAAGATGATGGTGGCAGTGTTCCTGGTGGTGGTCTGCCACCATTGAAGTGGTCGAGAGCTTCATTCGACCAACTGATGGCCAAGATTGAGATGCCTCACGAGTTTGGGGCTGCTTATCCCCAAACTGGTGATACTGGTGCCTGTGCTCCGGCCGGTCACATCACCATGTGGGCCGAGTGTTTTACTGATGGTAACCTTCGTTTACCATTAACAGTTTTTGTTGCTCAGGTCTTGGAACATTACAAGATCCATATCTCCCAGATGAGTCCTTTTGGGATGATCCGTATTAGACATTTTGAATCAACTTTTCGTGCTCTTGGTCTGCCGGTTACCGTTGAAAACTTCCGGGGGTTTTACCAGTTGACGGTGAACACCGGTTTCTTTTCCTTTAGAGAACGGTATGGAAGCATCAAGTTGATGACCCCTCCGAAGGGTATTACGAAGTGGAAGTGTAAGTTCTTCTACGTTAAAGCTGCCGCAGTTGTTGTGGACATGACTATGCGGAACGTCAATGAGCCTATCCCTGCGGAGGATATTGCTATACCTACCGCGGAGACTGCGGAGTGGTTCTCAAGGCTGAAACCCATTGAGCATAGGCAGCTGACCAACAATGAGTTGTGGGTGCTGCGGATGATGTTGACCCGGCCTAAGAGGAATTTCATGCCTGTGGTGCGGGAGAAAACTGGTGGTAAGTGTTACCACTCTTTTGCGGTTGCTTTATTCCCGTGTTTGTTATTAATTTGGATATGTATTATCAGAAATTGTGGAAGTGTGGAAGATATTTGATCCAACTTTTACTGGCAAAGTTGATCTTGTTCCGACTGCGGAAGGTAAAGGTTTTAACTTGACGATTGTCCCTTTCTTCCGCGTTGCTTCACGCGAGGTGATGACTGCACCCCTGCCGCAGGGAAAAGGTATTATTCATAACCTTTATTGCTTTACAAGGTTTGTTGCTGATATTCTATACGCAGGTACACTTGGGAACCTTGGTAAATTTGAGTCAAAGGGTGCCCCCAAAAAACATGCGGAGAAAAAGCATGTGGACAAACCTGGGCGGGGTCGCGGTGTGAAGAAACCTGATGTATCTGTTGTTCCGCCTTTGGTGAAGCAAGCAGCAGGTATCTCTCGTTCTCATTTCCGCAGATATACCGATTACGTGGTAGTATCTGACACCCTAGAGGGCTTGGGTGTTCCAGGTGTTGGTGCGGCCACCGGTGGAACCACTGCGGGTTCGAAACCTGGTGATGAAAAGAAGAGGAAAGCGGAGGAAGCTGGTGATGCTGGTGGGGGAAAGAAGCCGAAGATTCAGACCAGGCGCAAGGCTTTTGTCGTACCAAGGAAGCCTGCGGTTGTTTCTGGTATGTGATGCATGACTTTAACAAGTATTTTGTGCTTATACTTGTACTTTAAAGTATTTCTGTGTTGATTTCAGAACCGCAAGATGAAGGGTTCTCCCTCTTTGATGCTCCTCCTCCCCCTCCTCCGCATGACACTGCTGCGGGTGTGGGGGTTCATAAGGTTGTTACTCCTGAAGCCTCTGGGCGGGGGGTGGACACTGGAAAGGGTCCCGCGGCTCAAATCTATGACACGGTTGATTCGAGCGATAATGTTATCACCCCAGAGGATACTGTTGATATGGATTTGAAGTTTGGTTACACCGGAAAGCCAAAGTCTCCTGCTGCCGAGAAGGCTTCCGGTTCCGTTTCTGGTGGTGCGGGTTTTGTAGAGACTCCTATTCAGCCTGAAGAGTCTGAATTGGAGTATTATTATCGCTCCTACACAGAAGACCGGGCCATGTCTTACCACCGCCCTCCGTGGTCTGTGATGCAAGGGGATGACATTTCCGCTGATCCCTCTGCGTGTAGGGTGATTTTGAGTGGTTTGGGCACTCCTTTTGAGGTAAACCGGGCCCGTTCTTTACCGACTGAGGTCCAGATGAACCAACTCTCCTCCATGCTTATGGGGAGCTCCATAATGGCAAATGCCATTATGGAAAAGTGCAAGGTGCTGGGGCGCAAGGAGGAGGAGAATGCGCGTTTACGGGCCGAGGCCGAGGAGTTGGTGAAGGCTGCACGTGAGGGTGCAGAGCAGCTTGAGAGGGATAGAGAGCAGCTTGAGAGGGATAGAGCTGCGTTTGAGAAGCATAAGCAGACTGAAGAGTGGGCTGCAACTGCTGAGCTTAAACAGGTTCGTACTCTTGCAAAACTGCTGTCTGATGAGCGTAATCGTTGGAAAGAAACCCTTTCTGATGAGTGCAAGACGCTATCTGATGAGCGCAAGACTTGGAAAGAATCTTGGGGTAAACAGAATGAAACTCTCTTTCATGTTCGTCAGGAGCTTATAAATGCCAAGGCAGCAATTTCTACGTTGGCTAAAGAGAAAGCTGAGGCTGTTGCGGCTGCCCAAGGGGACAAGGAAGCAGAGGTTCGTCTTGCCAAGGCTCTGGAAGAGGCCAAGGAGGCGGAGGCTCGTGCTGCAAAAGCTCTTGAAGGGGCAAATGTTGACCGCACCAAGTTAAGCAAAACTATCTTGGACCTTCAGGTATAAGTTTTTCCTAACTTTGAAATTGTGTCTCACAAGTTTGTTGATTCTTTTTGTATACTTCTGATTCCTTGCTTAAAAGGCTGAAGTGCGGACCCGGGGGGTCGCTATTGAGGAAATCTCTGCCCGTGCTGCTGAAGCTGAAGTGCGGGCAAGAGAGGCTGAAGAGGCTAGGGATAGCCACGCTTCTTCACTTGAGTTGCTCAAGGCTGATCATGAATGGATGCGTATGCACGGGATCGGGCATGTAAGTATCCGTTGCCTTGTTATTTTTGTTGTAGGTTTGCCTTTGATAACAATTGTATTCATGTTTCGCAGATTGTTACTGCCATTCTTGACGCACCCGAGACCGTAGCAGGTGTTAACGAGATCAGGGAGCGTGCCCGGGATGCTGGTTTCAAAGCTGGCTACAACCGCTATATTAGTCATTTGAACGTTGCAGCGCGTGGCGGGCTTACTGATGAGCGGTCCGGGTTTCATGGCGTGGACACTGAAGCGCTTCTTGCTGCTGCGGTTCAGGAATTTAATGATACAACCCTCACAGATCTTGAAGAACTTGAAAAGTGTCTAGAAGCGGAGGATTATGTGGACCGCTTGCGAGTCTTATACGCTGATGAAGACGACGAAGAAAAACCATTTGTTGAGGGCAAGGATGGTGCGGGCCCCAGTGGCACAAAGGAAGACTAGATTGGCCTGCGTGCCTTTTTATTTTTTTTCTTATGCAACTGTTACAAAACTTTATGTAAATGCCTTGTGCACCGCGCAGGTGCAGGAATTTTTCTAATATAAAGAATTGTTGTTTCAATTTTTACAAGTGTTTTTAGTACTTGCATGTTTGAATTTGTACGCGTTTAGTGTTACTGTGAGTAATACTAAATCTATAATTGCCTTTTGCATATCTAGGTGATATGCAAGTATGAAGATTTGTCTCTGGTAGACAAACAGTATTGCCATTGCTGGCCTATTACAATAGTTGCGTGTGGTTACCATTCTGTGTGGGTATCACGAATGAAGATTTTGCTAATCTGTTTTTGTGTATACCTCAGAGTGGAACACGCATTTGTAATAGAAATAAATAAACAATATTTCATTGAATCGTCTATTTATTTATTTGCAAATGGTCTGCGGCCCAATAGATTACATGCAGAAAACATGGCTTACATATAACAGCGTCGAAGTTGCTGTGCGTTCCATGTGCGTGCGATAGTTTCTCCTTCTAATGTTTGTAGTTTATACGCGCCTTTGCCCAGGACCTCTTGGATGAGGTACGGTCCTTCCCACTTGGGGGCAAATTTCCCTGGGCGTTCTGCATTGGATGCTTCGTTGTCACGAAGGACGTAGTCTCCATGGTTGAAAGTACAAATGCGAACGCGTGCATTGTAGTACTTTTCCAACTTGGTTTTGTACTTGGCCTCGTTGATGGCAGCGTTTTCGCGCCTTTCTTCCAAGAGGTCTAAGTCAACCCTGCGTTCCTCATTGTTGTCCATCTTGTTGATGGCCAACATTCTAGGTGAGGGGAGGCCTACTTCCGCGGGGATCACCGCTTCAGTACCGTAGACCAGGCTGAAGGGGGTCTCGCCGTTGCTTGTTTTTCGGCTTGTCCTGTGAGCCCATAAAATACTTGGGAGTTCATCAACCCAGCCGCGTCTGGCTGTTCCCAACCGTGCTTTGATGCCTTCGACTAAGCTTTTATTGATACTCTCGACTTGGCCGTTCCCTTGCGGATGCGCCACTGAGGAGAATATGTGTTCAATGTTTAGCTCTTTTAGCCATTTTTGAAAGTCGTCGGCAGCGAAGTTGGTACCGTTGTCGGTGACGATGCACATTGGTAGACCGAAACGGCAGATGATATGTTCCCAAACGAATTTCCTTGTTATCATAGTGGTGGTTGATGCAAGTGGCTTTGCTTCTACCCATTTTGTAAAGTAATCAACAGCTACTATGATAAATTTCACCGCTCCTGGTGCGTCTGGAAATGGTCCCACCACATCGATTGCCCATTTTTGGAATGGCCATGCGGTGGTGACGGGGATCAAGTTGTTCTTGGGATGCAAGGTCTTGGGAGCATGTCGCTGACAATTGAAACACTTGCGTAAGACTTTGACTGCATCCAGGTGCATGCCCGGCCAATAGTACCCGGCGTTCATGATTTTGGCCACCACCATGCGTGGTCCTGCGTGTATGCCACATATCCCCTCGTGAATTTCTTTCATAAGGTATGTGGCATCTTGGGGGTTGACGCATCCTAGGAGTGGCCCCAGGTATGATTTACGGTATAAGATACCGTCTACCATTTGGTAATGACACGCTTTGTATTGCAACTTGCGTGCCTCTGCTTTGCTTTCGGGAGTAACCCCTGATTGTAAGTATGCAATGAGCGGTGTCATCCAGGATGTTGTACCGTATTGGATGACATTGACTTGGCGTAGGGGTACCGAAGGATTTTGCAGGACTTCGATGCGTACCTCTTTTGCCAGGTGTTGGAAGCTGGTGGACGCAAGTTTTGATAGTGCGTCCGCGGGTTTATTTTCACTCCTGTTGATGTGGCGAATATTGAAGGAGGTAAACTTTGACTTCAGTTGCAGGGCTTGTTCGAGATAGAGGATCATGGTATCCCCCTTTGCGGCATAGTCACCGCGTATCTGCCCTGCAACTAGTAGTGAATCGACGTGTGCTTCCAAATGTTTGACGTCGAGTTTAATTGCTAAACGCAACCCTGCCAGTAGAGCCTCATACTCCGCTTCGTTATTCGTACTTTCGAAATCGAGGCGTATTGCGTAGGTTAGCTCTTGGCCATCGGGGCTGACAAGTCGCAAACCTGCGCCAGAACCATCTTCGTTGGATGCACCATCTGTAAATAGTGCCCAGGTTTCTGTGGAGGATGGTTGTGTTACAGGGTTTTGTTCTTCTTCGCATTCTTGGATGCGGTTTGCTGGTATTTCAGCGACGAAGTCAGCCAAGACCTGGCCTTTGATTGCGGGGCGCGGCTTGTAGTTCAGTGAAAGCGCGCCCAGCTCGATTGCCCATTTTGCTAACCTCCCAGAGATGTCGGGTTTTGATAGGATCGGGCCGATCCTATAGTTGGTTAACACTGTGATGACGTGGTTTGCAAAGTAACGTCGTAAACGTCTCGATGCGTGCACTAGTGCCAGTACCAATTTTTCCATGATGGAGTACCTTGTCTCTGGGTCGTTAAGCATTTTGCTGATGTAGTAGATGGGTGTTTGGACTCCTTCCCGCTCCACTATAAGTACTGCGCCTACCGAGTTGTCCGCGGCAGACAGGTATAAGATAAGTGGCTCATCTTTTCGTGGTGCGGTTAAAGTTGGGAGTTGGATCAAACACTCTTTCATTTCCCGGAAAGCTTTTTCTGCCTCTGCGGTCCATTGGAATTGTTCCTTTTTTAGACAGCTCCGCAGGGTCTTGATGAAAGGGTAAGACTTAGCTACATGGTTGGCTAAGAATCTATTGAGTGCGGCTAGCCTACCGGCTAGTCGTTGCATTTCCTTCATCGTAGAAGGCGATGGCATGCGCTCGATCGCCTGAACTTTTTCCGGGTTCACCTTGAATCCATCTTTGGTTACGATGAATCCAAGGAATTTGCCTTCTTCCATTCCAAACGAGCATTTCCCTGGGTTGAGCTTCATGTTAACGCTTCGCAGAGTTTGGAATGTTCTTTCGATGTCGTCGAGCATGGTGTTTTCCTCCATGCTCATGACGACCAGGTCGTCCATATAGATTTCGACACTTTTGCTGATTTGACCGCGAAAGGTGTCGTTCATCAACTTTTGATAGGTTGAGCCCGCGTTGCGCAGCCCGAACGGCATTTTGGTGTAGCAGTAATTCCCGGTAGGAGTGCGGAATGCCGTTTTGTCTTCATCGTCGATTGCCATCTGTACTTGGTGATAGCCTTTGTAACAATCAAGGAAGCACTTCCATCGAAATGGTGCGAGGTTGTCGACCTTCTCGTCGATCTCTGGAAGTGCGTAACAATCCTTGGGGCAGGCCTTATTAAGGTCTTTGTAATCGACACACATGCGCCAGCCCCCGCTTGGTTTTTCTACCATGACTGGGTTGGACAGCCAAGTCTGGTATTTCACTTCCCGCAGGATGCCTGCGGAGAGCAGTTCTTGTACCTGCTCTTCCATCGCTGCGTTCTTTGCTGATCCGAGGTGGCGTTGGCCTTGGATCACGGGCTTGATACCTGGCATGGTATTCAAGAAGTGTTGCGCAATTTCGCGTGGTACCCCTGTCATATCTGCGGGTGTCCACGCGAAAATATCTTGGTTTCTGAAGAGGAGTTGCTTCAGGCGTGCTCTGATGGTAGGTGTCAAGGCATGGCCCAACGTGACTGTTTGCTCTGGGTGTCTTGCATTAAGAACCCATTTTTCTGGTTGAGTGTTGGGGGTAGGCCTTGCTACCTTTGTCGGACGCAGTTCGTCCGTAGACATGACTTCTCTTTGGGCGTATATTATCGCGATCCCCGTTTCGGTTGGAAAACCGATGGCAGAGTGGGGGACGGATGTTATCATGTTGAAGTCGCCTTGGAACTCCCTCCCGAGAATTACGTCATACTTTGAGGTGTGAGGTAAAACCATGAAGTTCACCTCCTCCGTCCTTGTGTGCCTTCCGTTGGTGAGGCGCACAGGGAAGGTAATTTGTCCCAGGGGGAATACGGTTTCCCCTGAAAATCCGGCCAACGGGTAGTCCGCTGGCTGCAGTCGATCTTTTCCTTCTTGATCGAACTGGTTGAAGCATTGCTCGTATATAATATCGGACGTACTGCCCGGGTCGATGAACAATCGCTCGGTGCAGTAGTGAGCTAGGTGCCCAGTGATAACCACGGCGCGCCTATCGCGCGGTCCGCCTCGGACTTTTGGAAAGACGACTTGCTCGTCCTTCCAGTCATTGTCCGGTCTTCTCGCCGCCTTACGCGGTTTTCCTTTTCCTCCATTGATCATGTGGGTAGAGGCCACGTACATGGCCCTTTTACCCGTGGAGGTGCCCTCGTTGTGGGGAGTGATGCGCTTGGTAGCTTTTTGTGCGCCTGTCAACAGGTGTTGCAGTTTCCCCTCCTTTAGGGCTCGCTCAATCTCCAGTCGGAGACTGATGCAGTTGTTCGTGGTGTGGCCCGAGTCCTTGTGATACTCGCAGTAGAGTGCGGGATCTTGATTCTTTTTGGACTTCATTGGTTGGGCCGGTCTCAGGAATTGTGAATCCGTGAGGAGAACGTCGCTTGGCGACTGGTTGATCTCGGTCCAGCTGCGGTCCCGAGACTCTTTCTTTGACGCCCGGTTTTCTCGTTGGGCGTTGATTGTAGCCCTTGCGTCAGGCTGGTTGTTCCGGGGGACATATGGCTTGGGATCGCTGCCGCGATTCCATGTGTCCCTGTTGCGCTTATTGCCGCGCTTGGGCTCTTGGCGGGAAGACTGGCCTTCCGCTAGGGGTTGTGCCTTTGACATGTGCGGTCTGAGAGACCGCTGAGTTTGGGCATATGTTTTGACCTTAGCCATGACATTTTCCCACTTCTTAGGCAAGCCGTTGCCGCCGGAAATATTCATAACCATTTGTTCGTCTTTGACTGCAACAATGAAATGGTTACGTGCCATCTGGTTGTCAACGTCGCCTATCTCTAGGATCTCTTTATTGTAACGGACAACGAATGCGTCAAGCGATTCGTTGTCTCTGCGCCAGATGTTCATGACGTCCATTGAATCACGTTCATGGCGTCGTTGCTGGCTAAAGTGCGCGAGGAACTTTTCTTGTAAGTCCTCGAATGAGGCCAGTGACCCTGGTGGCAGAGAATCGAACCATGCCCTGGCCAGACCTGTTAGGGTCTGTGGGAAAAAATGGCACCAGGAAGGTTCGTCCCACTTACCGTTGCACCCAGCACCGACGAAAATGTTGTTGTGATCATCTAGGTCGATCGAGCCGTTGTATTTCCCAATGTTTAATGGGAATTTTGTGGTGGTGACATCGGCGTTGGCGATCTCCGGGACAAACTTAGAGTTTTCGGCCGCAGATTTCGGCCTATAAGGTTTGCCCTGGTTGCGCTTTGCAGCGCGGAGGTATGTGTTGCGGGGTTGATTGGGAGGAACATAGTTGCGTCCGCCCGGTCTACTGTTGGTGGAATGGGACTCCCCGCGGTATGTACTGTCATCTGGATCAGTATGGCCATACCCTTCATGGTGGGACTGTGGTCCCAAACGACTATGAATGTTTGTGTTGCGGCGCATTGTAGACTGCCGCCTTCTTTCTTCTTGAGAGCCTAAACGGCTATGTACGGAGTCCCTGCGGCGGGACCCGTATGAGGAATCGTCCTCATTGATTGTGCGGACATCACAATAGGAGGAGCCGCGGTCCTCCTGCCTGCTTCTGGAGGCTGGATGTGTGGGGGCCCTGTCGTCGTATCGTAAAATACGACCGGCAGGTGTACGTGGTATCGGGGTAGGTCCGATACCTCCTTGTTCGTCGGCGCAAGCTCTGTTTTACGTTGCGGCCAGAAGGGCTGCTTGTTGGTCATACCAGGTATGAGGGCTCATGCCTGGAGGTATGACGGCAGCGTATTGTGACAGATCGTGTCCGAACGTAAGGGATGCGCCCCCTTGCGTTGACGTGCCAATGTGTTGGGCATTTGGGGCTAGGGGAATGGTTCCCGCAGGCCCTTGGTTTGCGGGGTTTAGGTTATCCCCGGTAGTGTTGTTTTGACGATCAGACATTTTTGGAAAGAAAAGGATGATTGGAAAAAAGTGCTAAGAGTAGCGGTGGGCGCCAATGATGAAACAATGGTTAACCGGGTAGGGTTAACTCACTGGTCTCGTCAAGAGGGTTAATCCCTTCTTTCCGAGGATCGTTGGCTGGATCGTCTGGTGGTGGGTTTCCTGCACAAGGAAACAAACCGTGACTCATAACAAGGAGGATGGGGTGGGGGGAGCTCCTTGTTACCACTCTCCGGCGTGAGAATCAGTAATTTGCTTAGGAAGCAAAGTATGATAGTAGTAGTATTGAGAGAGTTGGAAAGTGATACCTCAAACTTGGTTTGGGGTGAGTATTTATAGCCGAGGAGTGAAGGAGGGTAGTTGAGTAGCTAGTCTGACATCGCACAGCTATTTGCAGGTGTGTCAGACCTGTCGGATACTGTGTTGATGCCACGTCCGGCTGTGGTGTCAGACTGTTGTTCATACGTGGGCTGGTAGGCGACTGTTCCCAGTGCCACTTGCACTGTGGTGTCAGACCCACTTGCCTTGTAGGTAGGATGCGGTGCCAAGCCGCATCGCTGCTTGCGGTCATTGATGTTGTTCCCGCATTGGTTGTTCCATCCATGATTTGCGTGGGATGCGGTGTTGTGCCGCATCGCCTGTCGAGTGACTGTTACTGTTGTCCAGATCCCTTGTCGTGACGAAAACGTTCATAGGATGCGGTGCGAGGCCGCATCGCTATGCGTAACATTAGTTTCCGTCCCTAAGGTAAGTCTTCTCATCAATGGACAGATTGGACCGCAGTGTTCGCGTGTGTCTACGCGGACACTGGAGAGTTAATTGCTGTTGGGGGTTTTTAATGAGGGTAATGGTCATTCGCGGTCGTGCTGACGCGATATTTGGGACCATACCCCTTCAGATCCTTACTTCGTTGAAGTATTCATGGAATTGGTGGCGGATCAGTGGCAGGCCTTGTAGGTCCTCTATATCAGAAGTTTTCCTCTTCTTGCCACCCCTTCCTTTAGTGGGTGCCTTGGGAATGGAGACGCTAGGACTGGCGGTGGTCCTCTTCTTCCTGGATCGAACAACATCAAGGTCGGCCGTGTTGAACTGGGAGGCAGGCTTGGAAGATTTTCCGGCACCTACATATTCAAAGCAAGATAAGTATCCTTATCCTATTTCAATTTAACTATTTATTTTAATATTCAACTATACAAAAAGCAGGATACTTACTTGACATGGTGATGGAACCTGAGGATACTTCTTGTGAGTCTTGGGTGTCTATCTTGAATGTCCTTATTTCAGGATCAAGCCTCCGAAAAGTAGCAAGCCTTTCCTTGGTTGCGGGTGTTGTGATAAGGTGCGAAACAGAGATAGCTGCATAACACAAGACAAAAAGGGGTTAGTGATCCTTTCACAAGAGTAAGATTACCTGGTGATCCTTCTCAGGATTCTCTGTCCTACCATTGGTGGACCACTTCCTGGGTAAATGCTTTCCGTTTGGAATGGTATCCCTCCTGACAAAGAAGAAGCGTCGTTTCCAATTTGTGTCATTCTTGGTGGCTTTAAAAATGGGATGTTCTTCGCCGGGTTTTCGCTTAAACAGATATCGATGGGATCCAAACGTCGTGAGATCATACATCTCTGTCAGTTCTGACATTCCTAAATCAATCCCTTCCTGCTCTATGATCCTCTCCAGGGTATACAAGACCCTCCAAATCATCGGCATAGCTTGGATGTAAGAGATGCCGGTAAGGGAAAAGAAGGATTGGGTAAAGTCTGGAAAAGGATAGGTGTATCCTATGGTGAATGGAGTAGCTGGAAAGGCAACCCATGTTTCAGAAACATAGTCGCTCAGAACCGTAGGATCGGAAGGTCTGAAAAAGGCGTTCGCCGGAAAGCAATGGCGGATCTTATCTATTTGAGCATCGGTAAAGCAACACCTTTCATTCACTGAGTCCTTGATGATCCCTTGACTCTTCAAGGGGCTATCTTTCTGGTGATCCTTGGCGGGGGAGGACCGGAGCATCATTCTTAACGAGATGATGGTAAAGAAAGAAAAACAGAGTAAGAGAAGGAGAAGTAAGAGAAGAGATACCTGATTGATCTTCGACTGAGAATTTAAAGGGAGTTTCTTCGGATTTAAATGCATATTGATCCTATCTCTAACTCCTATTTATAATGATGATTTGCAGGATTGTCACTTCAGTGACGTCAGCTTTGCAACGGCTAGTCCGTCTTCAACGGCTAGTTATCCGTTAGTTTGCTACGGATAAGATTAACAAAATATAACTCGTTTATTTACAATATAACTCCTTATATTTTGGGGGCAATTGTTAGGGGTGGATTTCTAAATGACCCGTGATCCTCAATTATTATCCTGTTTGGTGATCCTTACTTCTGTGTCAGTTAGTGATCCTCAGAAGTGTTGCAGGATCAGGATCATGGATCACTATAAGGATACCTGTACTAACGATTGTCTACTTTGAATTCGTAAACGTTTTGCAGGAATATCAACTTGGACTTAGTCTTGGCGACATTCCTGGAGAATATTCTCAGTCTATTCCGCACGTGCTTGGTCAGAAATGGACGTTGTGGAGTCGTGGAAGACTTGCACCATTTGCGGATAGTTTGTTATTTAGATTTTTACTAGATTTAAAAGGGGTAGCGAGCTAATTAGACAACACTTTTTGCTATTTTTGGCTACACACACTCTGAAAACCGCTCACAACAGCTCTCGTTCATTCACTTAGCAATTTCATATACTTTTTACACAGAACACTATAGTGATCCTTGTATTTAGCTCACTATCATCCGAAGTTGTAACACAT